>BKCP01006515.1:675564-689305 GCA_008636005.1 Striga asiatica
AAGAAAATGTACCTTCTCTAAGATAGCAATTGAGGCAGGGGCATGGCAAGTTCCGGTCTTGAATCTTCCGCAGGTGCCCACAGGAGTTCCATAGCTCGCAAACTTGATTCTCCTAATAAACTGCCCAGCATTACATTTAAGTCGAATCTTTGATGGATGTATACTCATTTCGTTTCTATCTTCGCTTTCGGTTTGCCAGTTCTTGAAATTTGGGTGATATTCCGCCACAGTGGCGCAGACTCTGCCTACCGATCTCTTGACGAGACTGATTTTGCTGGGGTCTCCACCGAGCTCCTCGAAAAGCACCAACTGATTTCCAGTTGGTTTTAGCCATGAGAGAGGTACATGATACCTAAAATCATGTAAGAAAATAACAATAGTAAAATATTAGTAGATACTGTCATTAATTTGCAAAGTGCTAGCTTTTTNCTTTTCCCATGCTTTTTAAGTCCAGAGCTAGTGCCTCGGCTCCATCAGGTGCATCGAAAGTAGTCTGCAAAGGGATAACATTCCACGATGCATGCATGTCTCATTTCTTATTCAGACAAAATATATATATATATATATATATATATATATTTATTTATTGATTATATTTTATTGTAAGTTTTTGCTTCTTCGCTGGCTTAATGTAATTAAGTACCTTAATCCATGTCAAAGGCTGCATTTTTTGGGATATGAGCGAATTCATAGCCCAGTCGACTGAACTAAAACCATTTGGGTACGCGAGATTCATGGTTTCTCCCTTGAGCCCGACCTGCTCAGAAGCTAATAAAATTATTTCACAAGACCATTTTTTTCTAAAAGAATAAACTATTGCTGGGCAAACCAAATGTGGTGTCTAGCCACAACACCTGGTAAGTCCAGACTTGCCGGCTCAAGTCTAATTTTCCCTGGTCAAGCCCCCGCAACGTAACAGTGCCCAAAATGCCGACAGGCCATCGCTCATAACTTGTACCAATGTTCTACAATTTTTAAAACAAAAACATAAAATGTATCTGTGAGAAAAAAAAAAATCACTGAAGGAACATCAGAAAATTATTGTGATAATCAAGATTTAGGAAGTAAGAACTAACTGGGAGCCCAACAGCAACACTAAGAAGTCTAATCGTATTACTCCCAGCACGGAGGTTGACTTCTCGCTTAAATATAAATCTCCTATTTTGTCTTGTCCCATAACCATAACCTACATAATATAATTATTGTGATAATCAAGATTTAGGATTTAATATATTTAAAGATCCTTGACCAGAAAAAAGAATGTTTTTTCTTCTTTACCACATAAGATTCCATTCACGTAAACATAAAGAACGCTTGCCGTTGTCTGAACAGAAAGAATCGGTAACTTTCCACCTCGCAAGAAGGATTCTGATGAGTCAATATGAACACTGCCAAGATAAACAATATTATAGAAAAAAAAGTCAGTATAATCACTAATCACTGTTCACTTCTCCTGACTTGCTAGAAACAAAGTACACTTGACTTACTTGGTTGTGTACCAAAGATAATCAGTATAGTCGTTAGTGACATCTAATTGTTCCACGAGGCCTCTGGCTGTGAAAGTCGAGCTGCCATCCGAAGAAGTTAAATCTTCGTTATATGATTCCCAGTTGGAGAACTCAATGCCTGAGGAGATCATTCTCATATTTGATGTTTGAACCCCAACCTGTCATCCACCAATCACAAAATCCCGTGTTAAAAAGGTATGATGAAAATTTGGTGCATAATACCCAGACTTAAGGAAAAAAAGAATTATTGTTGGCATAATTACAAGAATCTACCATCCCCGTTTTTCCTGATTAAGCAAAAGAAAACAAACAACAATTTTTTTTAGGTTCATTTACTTAATGCAAGGCCTCACAAACACGCCCTTAAGGTTTGATTTATGTTTTTACAACACCTCTGAAGGTGCTTGAAGTTAATTTCTGAGAGATAGCAGAGGTTCTTTTGTAACTACTTGAAGACTCAAGGGTATTTCCGCAATTAACCATAACTGCTAATTACCAACTACCAAGATGATTACATACCACGGCTGTATTGAAAATGACATCCTGGCAGTTTGCGAGGATGCTGATGGACTTAGGATGCAGTTTAAAGTGCTGGTTATTGAAGAAAACTTTTACAACATTCTCAGTATCATAATTCGAAAGGAAGGCAGCACATTTGGAAGAACTTGGATTGTGGTATACATAAGCCTGGACAAATCATCAAATGTTCAGAAAAAACGGGAGTTTGGAAAATCTCATTATATGTTCAAGTGAGCTGACAAAATTAGAGGTAGAACCTGTTGATGACTCCCTAAAGAAATTACACTGGGGTCGGCCGAAACAAGAGCTCTCTCACACAGCTTAATGGCTTTGTGCAGCTGTTTGAGATGACTATGTTTAGGTTCACGTAGCATACCTATCAAGTCAACACAAAAAACATATTTAGCCTGAATTTAAAGTTAAATTCAACTTGCTACGTCAAATGAAAAATCGTCCCATTGTTGGAGGGGCTAAATATTCACTGAAGCACCTATTTTACAGAAAACTAGTTTTGCCAGTCCTAGAACAAGGACTACTGGGAGATTCAGTTCCTCTAGTAGTTACTTCTTACATTTGGTCCTGCATGTTTATAAGTTCTTCTTTTTTTTTTTAATCAAGAATTGCTGACTATAACCAATGAGATTCTGACATCACGTGGATGAAGAATGTGGGGATTTTTTGTATTTCACAACTAATTTCATGTCATGCCAGCTCTCACCACTCAGTAATTTTTTGATGAATTTACACAGCTCGAGAAAAAAATCGCAACGTCGTTTCTCATTCTTTTGACTTCCTGCCACTCGCATGTGAGGCCGTAGATAATTGACAAGCTTTTATTTTATTTTATTTTATTTTTTTCTGATAAGCGAGAGATGAATAGATGATATATATAGTTTACATCTACCGAAGAAAATATGATAGGCCTTATTAGAGTAGTAAATAATATATCCAGCCAATTGGATAAAATTATTATAGTTGTAAAAATTTCTTATTCAACCAGTATGTCCAAACTTTCAAAAGATAGAAGTGAAAAGTGAGTACTAATATACTGATTAAGTCTCCATTTTATACCACTCGACAAGGACCAAGAAAAGCTAGCTATTTGCCACCCATATTGCTATGTTCCTCTCTTGATTTACAACTAGCAATGTCTTCAATATAGAAAATGAAACATAAGCTCTTATGCCTCTCTCAAAAATGTTCTAGAACCCCAGGAGGTCCCACATTGCGAAAACCAAACAAGGGTAAAATAATTTTTTCCCCTTGCACCTCAAATAATGATTGAAATGCACACTGCAACTTCAACTGATGATTCTCTCATTTATTGGGATATAGAGCATAAGTAGTGTTAATATTTACCGTATTCATCAATTGGAGCATCATAATCGTAGCTTGTAGTTAAGAAAGGCCCCCCAGCAGTGCGCCCAAAATTCGTGCCTCCATGGTACTGTACCACATAGAATACAGGCAACTTATTAGGTTCTTGTGAAATGCATATCATATTGGTAAGGCTTTCGAATTGTAAGAAACTAAAGTATTTGATGAAAACACGAAACCAACCATGTAATAGTTAACAAATGAGCCTCCCTTCTGAAAGAAATCAGCCACAGCAAATGCCAGATCCTGAACTGGCCTCTCGTATTTTGTACCACCAAACTCCGTAAACCTAATGGTCGGTCAAAGAGATAGTATATATAAAATGGTAGTCATAATTTCTTTCTTGAAAAAAAAAGAATAAATAAATAAATAAAAAATCTTACCAGCCAGTCCATGCCTCAGTCCACATCTTAGGTTTGGAAGGTCTGTTGGGACTGAAATCATCACAATAGAAGCCGTTGCATGTATTGATCTACCAAAAACAGCAGCTAAGGTTCAGTTATAATTATACCTCCTTATCTAATAATGTAAAAATTCTTACTGAACAAAATCCAGTACAAACAATCACGATCACTCAGCACAGAAGGAGAATCATGATTTTGGCTTTAAAGCTATTTTTTACCACAGGGTCAGGGGCATCATCCTGCTTGCACATCATCCATGGGACTCCAGTATTCATTTGAACTGCCATATTTGCAGCCCAAGTCATATATTTATAGCCCTGAGCACCAAATCTGTTTTCTAAGGACCCACCATACTCATTCTCAATCTGAGCAAGAAACCAGTCGAAATTTATGTTAAAGTCTATTGCGTAAATGAATCTATTTTAGAAAATTAATTTGAAATCGAAATCTGTGACACCAAAATAACTGGAAACCACACCTGTGAGATTATAATTGGCCCACCCTGTGATGCAAACAGATTTTCACTCTTCATGAGGTCGACAATTTTCCGGGTGAAGCCTTCCATGGCATTCTGCGACAAAGAGATTAAACAGATGTTTCATAGAAGATTTTCAAATGAATGTAGATGTCATTTAAGAACACCCATCAGCATATTTTGTGCCATTAACACAATCATTCACTCCTAAATAGGAAAAAGGCAGGTTAGTAAAATCAAAATGGGAAGACAGGGATGATGATAATAACCTTGAATGGCTCATTATCTGTCCTGAAGCTAATTCCTGGTACATTTTTCAGCCAAACTGGGAAACCCCTGATCACCACAAATAGAAAATCAATTAAACACATTCTGCAACAAAGACCCCAAGTCAAAATACTGTATAGTGACGAAGGTAATGGTTTGGAGTTCAGATATAAGCAATTTTTAACAGAAATTGGTACCCAAAATTCCATTCAGCACAAACATATGGCCCAATACGAAGAACTGCATAAAGCCCGGCTCTCTGAATGATCTTTAAGAACCTCACCAGATCATTCCTCCCTTCAAAATTATACTGAAAACCCACAAGTAAAAGATTCACAAGACACAAGCTTTAGCCCAAAATTCAACAAATACAGGCAGAAAAACCACCAACTACTCAAGAAAAACCAACAGAGAGAATAATACTTGGCCAGGGGAAAGCTCATGAAGGTTCCAAAACACGTAAGTCTCAATCGCATTCAGCCCTCCGTCTTTAGCCTTCATTATAAGTTCCTCCCACATCTAACCAAAAGTGANATAAAAGAAAACCCAGCAAAATTTTCTAAAGATATTAATGAACATCAAAAAAGACCTCAGGGGTGCTTCTTGGGTAATGGATTGAACCAGAAATGATAATTCTTCTTCGCCCGTTAATAATTAAGCTCTTTCTGTCATAACGCACATCACATTGCACAAGCCCACATCCAAGAACCACCGCCATCATGCACCCCCAGAAAAAACACCTTGGCAAAAATGATTTAGTTTTCATGCTTTCCCTTTTCCGGTTCAGAGCTCACTCTCTCTCCCTCTCTAAAGAGAAAAAATTAGATAATTTGAAGGTAAGCCCCGACTTGCCGGCGTAATCCCACCAAACGAGATTCGAGGTCACGAAGCGAAATTCAAGGAAGAATGTGGGCGTAGGCCTAACTGGATTGCGGGAAAACTGAAAAACTGCGCATTTCTCTTTGTGACGAGGAATAAAATTTTCTAAAGTGTCTCTCTGTTTTATATTTAACTTAACAGTAGTTGGTGAGTAGCGTGTACAGCTTTTGAGTCACTTGAGACTTTTGAGAGAGCTTAACTCTGAAAAAACGCAGAATTGGAGTATAAATTAATGAATGTTGAATTTCTATATTTTCCATTAATGAATGTTGAATTTCTATATTTTCCTTTCCTTTTTCTCCTTTTCACACATTTTTTTTTTCAAGTATGTAGAAGGAAAAACAAAAGGGAAAAGAACAAATTGACCAGCTGATAAAGGTAACCAACAAGACGACAGAAACGAATATTTGTATAATGATAAAAGTATTAAACATTACCAAGCCTTGTCATAAGTAAGACTGATTAACACTATACAAATAATTGTATGAATTTTTTAATGAGTGTCGGTCACGCTCTGGCTGATGCGTTCCCGGATTCCGGGGGACATGATAGATGGCTATTGTTAATTAGTATACTATAAATTAGCACACAGATTGTGAAATTTTGTTAGATAAGAATGTATAAAATATAAATGAAATATTGTGACATTCATTGCATGTGTTGTGGTACACCATAAATTTGAGTAGTTAAAATGTGACGCTAAAATTAATGCAGCTGTTCGGCTGTTCGTTACTGCAGTTGGTCAAAAAAGTGGCGGATCGTTTTCTACCGAGGATGCTTCTCTGATTTTGTCTCTTTGTTTTCATCTTCTAAATATTCTGATATTAAAAATATAAAAATAAAAATAAGGGGCAAAGTTTAATACAAAGTAACTTTTTTCCTCTCATTTTTTTCAGCTAAACTATAGCAACCTTTTTAAAAAAATTTTGTTTGAAATTATTACTATTTTTTTTAGCTAAGAGAAAATTGCAAATTTGGTCTCATACGTTTCAACGTTTCTCATCTTTGGTCTTAAAAATGCCATTTATGATCAGTGACGGATCTAAAAATTAACTTAGGAGGGCCCGATTTTAAATGTTAAATATTGTAGTTTAAATCGAAACACTCATTTCCTATACAAATGTATTTACTATAAATATAGATATCAATATGTTTACCATTATGTTTTTAAATACTTAGAATCCATATCACCCTCAAACATAAAAAAAAAAAAAATGAGATTTTCTGTTTATTTATAATTTAATTTCAACATCTACAAGTTATGAAATAAACAAGTTTTTTGGTTGATAAATTGATTTAAAATGAACTTTTGCAGCACATTGCATAACATTTTTGCTGATGAAAGCTTATCAATTGAAATTCTTTTAAGATAAAAAGTAAGTAAAAAATATGTGATTACACAAAAAAAGTAAAAAATCAACATTAAAAAATATAACAATCCAACTAAATACTCGGTTTATAAATCACAAAATCTAATTACAATTAAGAGACCAGAAAAATAAATCATTATAAATATTTTCAAAAACTTCTCTAGAAATGTAAAACCTAAGGATTGTTAGTACCTTTTTCAATAAATGAGTAACATTATTAATTTAAATTAAAATAACATAGAAAATCAATTTTATTTTTTAATATATTGTAAATATTATTTTCATTTCTATACATATCTTTTATATTATTTTCTTTATATATATATATATGTACGTATTTGTTTAAAAAAAATCAGGGGGCACACGGGCCTCCCTGGGCCACATCTACCTCCGTCACTGGTTGTACTTGTACTCGTTAAGAAAACAAAAGAAAATTAAATTTATTTGACTGGACATGATGGTTCTTTTCATGTTAGGTCGTGTTCATTTTCAAAAAGTAAATTGAATTAGATTTATCAATGAATTAATTTGACTGAGTACGACGGTTCTTTTCGTTTTATGTCGCGTTCGTTTATTAAATTTAAAAGTAAATTTAATTAGTTTGATTCATGCGAGCACGCTGGTGACTCGACAATGGTGTATTGAGGTCGCTTCCTAACAAGTACCTTGATTCTCTTTTCGGCGTTGTTTCGGTTATGTCGTCTCCAGCCATAGTGAAGAAACATGAGAAGAATTTGGTTGAGGGTTTGAACATAAGAGAAAAATAGGTTCTGAAACAAATTATGGTTGGAGAAATTAATGAAAAAGTTCGAAGATATGATCGAAAATCGGTTTCTAAAATCAAGGAGAGGAGAAAGAGAGAGGGTATAAGGGCGGTTAAGAAAAGGAATCACACCAAAAATTCAAATTGAAACATCCCTTCCCTTACACAAGAAATCTTCCCACAAAAATTCAAAATTTGAATTGGAAGATCAGATTTTACTCACAAGTAATATTCCACACAAAATTTGAGACCCAAATTAGTTCATTCTTGGAAGGAAATTATATGTATTATGCCTAATTATGAAAAAATAGAATAAAATAAAATATATTCGCATGTAAAAGGTCACTAGAATCAATAATTTCCTTTCTTAATCCACATATGCAAGATTTTGACGAAAAATTGTTAAACATAAGATGGATGAATCAGGGGAAATCACTGGGAACAAAGCTCGTCTTGTGGCACTGGAGTGCACTCAAGAAAAATGTGTAGATTTTGATGAGACATTTTCCCATGTTGCTCTTCTAGAGTCTGTCAAGATGTTTTATCCATTGGTTGTTTAATGGCCTTAATTATCTATCAAATGGATGTGAAGTCTGCGTTCTTGAATGATTTTTTAAAGGAGGTAGCTTATATTAAGCAACCTGAGGAATTTGTTGATCCTCACTTTCCTGATCATGTATGTAGGTTAAAAAAGACTTTGTATTGGCTCAAACAAGCTCTTTGCATTTATTATTTAGTAATAATTAATGCATTAGTGAAAGTCAATCCTATTACTTTACATCAATAATTTTAAGCAACAATTAACAAGCTCTTAACTTAACTCTTTTATCTTTATCCTTTTTTATATATTTATTATAGAATATGTGCATTCCTAAATTAATAAAATAATTCCCCCACTGCTTAACTTAATTTTTCCAATCGAAACTCGTAGATTCCAAGACTTTTCTAGAACATCAAATTCCGTATATTATTGGTAAAATTAAAATTTGTTGCTTTTTGTTATTTAATTACAAAAACAATAACTCTTGCCATTCTTTGCCAAATGCCAATAATGCGTAAAATCCAAGAACTTGGAATAAGTTCGTCATGTGACAATAATTAATTTTTTTTATTATTTTATTACAAAAACAATCTCTTTGTGTCATTCTTTGCCAATAATTCGTAAAATCCAAGAACTTGGATTATTAAATAAGACTCGTCATGTGACCATAATTGCTTTGAGCTTCTTTGAATTGTCGTCGAGAATGATTTTAGTATCTAACAAAATATACGATGCTGCCCCGACCAATTGAATAATTGCGCATTTTAGAGGCGATGGATATATAAGAAATCATATTTGTTTTGCTGGGAATATTTTAAATTTATTATTCGAATAGTAGTTTGATATATAATATATTATATAAAATAAGTTAATATTTTTGTTTCATATTTTATCCTGATAAACCCATTTAAACTAACAGCAACTATTAATAAGATAGAAAATATTATTCATTCACTCACATATTTCAAACTATCATTTATCACAAATTAATATTTTTGTGAATCACATTATTTTTAATTAATATATTTTTATATTACATTCATTTACTATTCCCAAAATATTTTAATATATGCATCGAAAATGAACTTTGAAGTTTTTCTATCATATCAGGTATTATCACGAATTGGAGAAGACAAATCCCAGAAAAAACACGAAGGGGCATATCTTGCAGAGATTGCCCAAATCTTATAAAAATTATTATCTCGGTTTACTTTAAGAAATAAATATTAAACTTAATGTAGTAAAATTACTTAATTACCAACTAAATTGCAGTACAGCCTCATAAGTCATACCCCATCTCTATATCAATTTGTGGTACGTGGGATCCACTACAAGAAAGCGACTAGTATTGTGTGTGGTTTTGTTTTCTTCTCCGGAGAGAACGTTCTAGATAGATCAATTATTAATTATTGTTAGTGGAATCTCAATTACTTTTTTGTCATTTACCTCTTTCTCTCATACTCTCATTCTCTCTCTCTTTCCCTCTCCAATTTTAACGGCTCTTTTGTCCTTCAAAAAAATTTCAAAAAAATGTCACAACATCGCGGGGGCCTCGACAAGGGATTGATGATCGACTCGATATATATATATATATAGGGAATGGTTCAGATGCGCCCCGTTTTTAAAAGTGAGGACGTGAGACCTGATCTGGTCCGTTCATCACTCATCTAATCTAACGTTCAGAATTAATTTAGTACATTAATCAATATTTCTGATTTCGCGGGCGGTTCGTCTTCAGAACTCTCTACTCTACTTTCCCTCTCCATTTTCGCGCTTGCTCGTTGTTTCTGTTCCATTCTCTTCCATTTTCGATTTCGATTTCGATTTCTCGGGCGTTACTATCTGTTTCCGTTTTATCCTTCGTAGTCTATTCTCGCAGATTCTCTGTGATTTCGCTGATTCTCGTCTTAAATTGGTGAGTATTTTTGCTGTTGTTTTTGTTTGTAATAACTTTTTCGATTTAGGTTTTTCATTCTTTCATTTAATAGATTAAAGTAATATGTTTTGTTTATTTTTTGCTAAGTTAGCTGTCTGATACTGCAAGGTTAGTGTATAATGTTGCTAGGTTATTTATATTTGCTGCTAGGTTAGTTGTCTGATGGTGCTACGTTAGTTACCTGTAGCTGATATGTTGGTTGTCTGATGTTGCTAGCTTAGTTGTCTTTTTGCATCTAGGTTAGTTGTCTGATGCTGCTATGTTAATTGTCTGATGTTGCTAGGTTAGTTGTCCTCTGCTGCTATGTTAGTTGTCTGATGTTGCTCGGTTAGTTGTGTGATGCTGCTAGGTTAGTTGTCTGATGTTGCTAGGTTAGTTTTCTTCTGCTGCTATTTTAGATTTCTGATGTTGCTAAGTTAGTTATCTGTAGCTGCTATGTTAGTTGTCTGATGTTGCTAGGTTAGTTGTCCTCTGCTGCTAGGTTAGTTGTCTGATGTTGCTATGTTAGTTGTGTGATGTTGCTAGGTTAGTTGTCTTATGCAGCTATGTTAGTTGTCTGATGTTGCTAGGTTAGTTGTCTAATGTTGCTAGGTTAGTTCTCTTCTGCTGCTATGTTAGTTGTCTTCTGCTGCTAGGTTAGTTTCTTTCTGCTGCTATGTTAGTTTTCTGATGTTGCTATGTTATTTACCTGTAGCTGCTAGGTTAGTTGTCTTCTACTGCTATGTCAGTTGTCTTCTGCTGCTAGGTTAGTTGTCTGATGTTGCTAGGTTAGTTTTCTTCTGCTGCTATGTTAGTTGTCTTCTGCTGCTAGGTTAGTTTTCTTCTGCTGCTATGTTAGTTGCCTTTTGCTGCTATGTTAGTTGTCTTTTGCTGCTACGTTAGTTTCTTTCTCCTGCTATGTTAGTTTTCTGTTGTTGCTATGTTAGTTACCTGTAGCTGCTATGTTAGTTGTCTGATGTTGCTAGGTTAGTTGTCTTCTACTGCTATGTCAGTTGTCTTCTGCTGCTAGGTTAGTTTTCTTCTGCTGCTATGTTAGTTGTCTGATGTTGCTATGTTAGTTGTCTTTTGCTGCTAGGTTAGTTTCTTTCTGCTGCTATGTTAGTTTTCTGATGTTGCTATGTTAGTTACCTGTAGCTGCTATGTTAGTTGTCTTATGTTGCTAGGTTAGTTTTCTTCTGCTGCTATGTTAGTTTTCTTCTGCTGCTATGTTAGTTGTCTGATGTTGCTATGTTAGTTGTCTGATGTTGCTATGTTAGTTGTCTTTTGCTGCTATGTTAGTTGTCTTTTGCTGCTATGTTAGTTGTCTTTTGCTGCTAGGTTAGTTGTCTGATGTTGCTAGGTTAGTTTCTTTCTGCTGCTATGTTAGTTTTCTGATGTTGCTATGTTATTTACCTGTAGCTGCTATGTTAGTTGTCTGATGTTAATAGTTTAGTTGTCTTCTGCTGCTATGTTAGTTTCTTGATGCTGCTAGGTTACTTTTCTGTGTGATGCAAGGTTTGTAATATCTATTTGACATTTTTTGTTTTTTTTGTTTTTTTGTAAGTCAGTTTAATTTGAACAAATGGAGTCTCAGAGGGATGATGATATTCTTTTGCTGACTGATTCATCTCACAAGCCTGTACGTGAAGCTCGTCAACGGCAGCCTGATGCTAAAATTCATTTCCCAAGGCTCTCAACACGGTCTTCTCCAAAAGTGTTGGTTGAGTCCATTGCCAAATTAAATGATCATCAGAAAAGAGCTGTACAGAAAATGGGTTTTGGAAATTTGCTGCTTCTTAAGATTAAAGAGATTCCAACCAACTTATCATTCTGGGTGTTGGATAATTTTGACGCAATTAGCTCTGTATTGCGTTGCAGTGAGGGAAAAATCCACATTGAATCTGTTGATGTGGAGAAGGTATTAGGATTTCCTAAAGGAGATAAGACTATTGAATTGAAGAGGAAATCTGAGTCTTGTGAGCTGTTGGATAAGTGGAGGAGTAAGTTTACACAATCTGCTGACAAAATCACTGCTGAAAATGTCAGCAAGGAAATGTTGGAGTGTCATGATGGTGGTGAAATGTTCTGTTGTCATTTTGCTGCTTTGGTGGATGCTCTGATTATTGGATCAATATCTGCTGGTTATATCAACCCACTATTCTTCAAGTCCATTAATGACATAACAAATGTATCTGACTTGAATTGGTGTGAGTACACTCTTCAAAGTCTGATTTCAAAAAGAATGAAATGGGAAAAGACCAACAAGACTGCTTTCAATGGGCCTCTTCTTTTTCTCGTTGTAAGAATGTATTTTTATATTATTCTTAAACAATTTGTATTCCATTTTCTTATATATATATATAATTTTTATTTCTCCCAAAATGCAGGTTTTATACGTTGATCGGCTTGCTTTCGTAAATCGTGAAGTTCCAAGGAGTCTGCCCTCCTTTATTTGTTGGAACTGCGACCTGTTGCGCAAGAGATCCAATGCTGAGGCCAAAATAGGTGGTTTTGGCCGAGGTTATGTTGATAAACGTTTGGAGCCATTACTGACAATAAAATCAAAACAAAAGGAAGTGTCCGATGATTGTGTTCAGGTTGGTATTTTTTTTATTTGTCTGTATTGCAATTATTTTAGGTATATCTTTAGGTGCTAGTTTAGTTGTTTATTGTTGCTAGGTTAGTTGTCTGTAGGTGCTAGGTTAGTTGTCCTCTGCTGCTAGGTTAGTTGTATATTGTTGCTAGGTTAGTTGTCTGATGTTGCTAGGTTACTTCTTTCTTGTTGCTAGGTTAGTTATCTCTAGCTGCTAGGTTAAATGTTTTTTGTTGCTAGTTTAGTTGTTTATTGTTGCTTGGTTAGCTGTTGGATGTTGCTAGGTTAGTTCTTTCTTGTTGCTAGGTTTGTTATCTCTAGCTGCTAGGTTAAATGTTTTTTGTTGCTAGTTTAGTTGTTTATTGTTGCTTGGTTAGCTGTTGGATGTTGCTAGGTTAGTTCTTTCTTGTTGCTAGGTTAGTTATCTCTAGCTGCTAGGTTAAATGTTTTTTGTTGCTAGTTTAGTTGTTTATTGTTGCTTGGTTAGTTGTCGGATGTTGCTAGGTTAGTTCTTTCTTGTTGCTAGGTTAGTTATCTCTAGCTGCTAGGTTAAATGTTTTTGATTGCTAGGTTAGTTGTCTTTTGCTGCTGGGTTAGTTGTTTATTGTTGCTAGGTTAGTTGTTTAATTTTCTTATAATTGTTCACTCTGTTTAATTTTATGTATAAACAGGGTTATAAATCCAAGCTTCTAAGCAAGGTTATGTGCTTGGCCACTGATGTTGTTGATGTGATAAACTTGCTTGAAGATGCCCCCCATGAAGTGACTGATGATTTAAATTACAAGAAGATACAACAAGCAACGGAAAATCTTATTTCTGTTAGTCCCGATGTACCTCAATCTTCTCAGAAGACAGGTTCTTTTGAGGATAGTGAAGAAACAGCTGCTTTCTGGAATGATCCAGAAACAATTGCAGCTATTGAGAAGATTGAGCATGCTATTGGGAAGAGAGCTGCATACAAGAAGAAGTCACAAGGTGATGATGTTCCCAGTTTTTCATTGGGATTGGGGTTGTCCTCCCAGTCCCAAGAAAGTGACAGATGTTGGGAGGACATTTTAAATGTTTCAAGGCAGTTTGCAACTGATCATGATGTTGAGCCAGAGATCATAGAGAACCAACCTANCNCNNNC
>BKCP01006515.1:700145-710946 GCA_008636005.1 Striga asiatica
TTTTTTTTCATCTCATTTATCATGAACTAATTAATAAAATTATTTTATACATCTTTTGTTAAGATACTCAATTAAATAATCATTTTATGTAAAAAGATCAAGTTACACTGTAATTTTCAATTAAAAAAATGTGAAAGAATTGTATATTAGTTGTATTTATCTTTTGTAATTCATTAGAAAATAAACTAAATGTAGTGTTAGGAAAGAATGGTAATATACCTTTCTAACATTTACTAAAAACCTTTTGAAAAAATATTCCTAATAAAAATAAATTTCAATATTTTTTATCACTTACACTTTTAAGTTGCGAAAAAATTAAAACTTGTGAAAAAAATTGTATATTAGTTATATTTATCTTTTATAATTTATTAAAAAATGAACTAAATGTATTGTTACGAGAGAATGGTAATATACCTTTTTAACATTTATTAAAACGTCAAAATAATATGGCTTCTCTTCTAAACAAACTTGAAGAACTCGTTTTTCTTTCCTTTTTTTAGAAATTGCAAATGTGGTCCTACACATTTGAAAATTGCAAATTTAGTCCTAAAATTTGATTCCTTCTTTTCTAGCGAGAAAATTACAAATTTGGTCCCATACGTTTCAACGGTTCCCGCCTTTAGTCCCAAGAATGTCATATATATTAATCCTTTTTATTTTTTCGTTGCAAAAATAATCACACAACCGTCAAAACTGACGGGGCTCACGTGAAGACGTTAGATTGGACTAGTTTTGCAATTTTTGGGACCAATTTTGTAATTTTTCAAAAAAAAAAAAATGAGTTCTTCAAGTTCGTCTAGAAAAGAAGTCAGATAATTTTGATGTTTAATTCAAAAGTAGAAAACTGGTGACGGTCCCCATATATATGTGTTTATAAATTCTAAAGTCTGTTTGGTAGCATGAGTTGAAGAAGAAAAATGAAGCCTATGATATTGGGCTTGCATACAATCTGAACAAAATTCTTTATTATATGACATAAGGAGATTACAATCATTCAATGCCCTCGCAGTTACATAATAGCAAGGATGACTATCTTTTATGCCAAAGTTCTAAAGGCTTAACCGAACTAACAACATAGACATGACCCTTAAATGATTTTAGACTCCCAAAACTTGAGAATCTTCTATCTTGATTCAGATCAAACAGTCCATTGAGCTTGGAAGTGTATTGACCATCCTTTAGATTTACTTTGAGAAGTTCCACACCAAAAATTTGATCCTTCACACTACAGAAAATATGAAAGAACTCAAAGTAAACATTATTACTTTTCAAAAACTAAGCTACAGTGATAAGATTTTTTCCAATATTAGGCACATGTAATAGGTTTGTCAATTTAAAGATGTGTTATGTGCGAAAGTGTAGGGGATTGGTTGTGAGAGATATCTTACCAACAGTGTGATATCTAGACCAGAACCATTTCCAATTTATAGTTTATTGGGAGCACCATACTCAGAAGAAACACCGAGATTGTTGAAGTCATTAGCCACATGATGTGAAGCCTCAGAATATGGAAACCATTCCTTTTCATTGTTGTTCTCTTTTGATGCCAAAATACCTGAGGACTGACTTAGACTCTTGCCATCATTGAAGGTCCTTTGTTGTTGAGATTGAGCTACAAAATCAGGGTTGAACCTATTGTAGCATTTGTCTGTTTTGTGGTTTGTGTAGCCACAAATTTGGCATTGCACTCTACTGTTGAAATTTCTTCCTCCTCCTCCTCCTCTATTGGACCTTAATATTCCTCTAAAACGTTGTTGATTTCCTCATCCTCTTACAACGTAGTTGTTCTGAAAGGGTTTGTTCTTTTGCATTACGACATTGGCACTAAGTAGATATGTGGTGTCACTCACAGCTGTAGCTGCTTGCAGCCTGCTTTCATAGGTAAGCAACAATGAGATGACATCTATCATAGTAAGTTATTCTGGCCTTGCATTGATGCTCACCACCACTACATCGTACTCTAAGCCCAAGCCACTCGAAACATGCATGTCTGATCCTGCTCAATTATCTTATGACCACTTGCACCAAAAGTTTCACAACACAGCTTCACCTTGATCAGTATCACAACACAGCTTCACCTTGATCACATATTCTCTTATACTCAAAGTTTCTTTCTTGAGATTCTAAAGTTGAATCATGTTGCATATGCCTACAAAGCATCCTCAGAAAGCCCGTAAAATCACGACAGAACCATGGCCCACTATCGCCACAACGTATCACTCCTAAGCAAGGCCCAAGAACACTAGTATGATTGGTTCAATGTTGAGACAAGACTATCTGTCGATCGCCACATATTGCAAAATGACGATCTTGTAAACCGTTGATCTCCAATCACTTTGTAGAGTATAAACACTCTCTAATAGACTGAATTAGTAAAGCCGCTAAAATTGGTGACACCATCGTCCAAAGGGTCTCGTCTCTCCGTCCAAACTGGCCCTGCCTTGCAGACCTACAAAAATACGTCTCATCCTCAAAAGATGAAATCCTACATGGCACCACACGTCCTCCTCTTAGCCATCGAGGTAACACACAATCATCATTACATTTCACTTTTTTTTTTTTTTCTTGTATAAAGATGACCTTTCAACACCTCATTTAAGGACAAGCCAAGCTAAACACAAAAAACACATATACTAGCATACACAAGCTCATTCTACAACTATAATTGTAAACAACAAATATTTGTTAGTCATTCCTTCGAATAACCTTTCTCATCGTCAATCTCCGAGCAGATCCACAAAATTATGTGTTATTTTATTTCCTCGGTTTTTATATCATACTGTATCGCATACTCGCACAATACACACCAAACATCCTTCTAGTATCACTTTCCTACCCTTAAACTTGTATTTAAGAATCGTTGGAGATCACTCGTGAACAAATTTGTTCTAGAAGGAGGGTTGTTCACTTATTTAGGTGAATCTATCCTGTGAGAATTATATATCACTATGTTTCACTTTTTCAATCCTATCTCTCTCTGACCTCAGAACAACACTCTTTCCCATCCCGATGTCGTTGATATAATTCGCAATCCTGCATTATCAAAAGCCTCACTAATATGTTTTCTCGAATCTTGCAAAATAATCCCCCAAAATATAGCGATGTGCTTAATATAGGATTAGATATCCAAAGGAGCAAGCCGAGTAAGCCAGTTTGGCGAACCGATCGAACAGACCAACCGAACTGCACTGGTCGAGCAAATGATAGAAAAGGTGGTTGTGGTCGAACATTACGAGAGTACGAGCCTGTGAGTTGGAAGATAGCTTAGAGAGGGATCCCAGTACGTGGAAGAACAGGTTGGTCCCAGACTCATGGAAGGTCTGGTCGAAGATCGACCTGCAGTGCAGCTGATTGTCGGATCGACCAGTTTCCAAACTTGGAGCAGTCAGTAGATTGACCTAGAGTTGGTCGAACACTAGGGCCTTCAAGGAGATCTCAGAGGAATCAAACCCCCATGTGCGAAGGACACATGGCACGACCCGATTGGTCCACACTAGATAATCGTCTCTGACACACACACACACACACACACACACTGTTTGTTGTACGAATAGACAGGCCGGGCGGTTTTGGGCAGCCAGCTCATCTGATCCGGGAAGCCATCAAGAAACAGGTACCCTACCTCTATATATAGGGTAGACTTATGATTTGAGTACAATTTTATCCATTATACTCTTGAGAACTGAATAGAGCTTGAGACTGACTTAAGCATCGGAGGTTCTTCACCGAAAATCCCCTCCAATGTCAGAGTTCTTTGCAGATACTCGGCTTTCAACCGGCGAGTGGAGTTCGAGTTAGCCATTTCCAACCGGTCGGAGGTTTTGACGTACCAGTACTCATTTAGGGATGAGATGTGCGCTTTTAGCTCATTACGTTCATATATAATCTACATTTCTGCAATTCATTTGGGATATATACTCATTTAAGCATCGACGGAAAACTCCTCCAGTGTGAGAGTTTTTGTAGGTCTAAAGGCGTTCAACCGGCGAAAAAATTCAAGAGCAGGCCGATTCCAGCTGGTCGAGAGTCTTTACGTACCCCAACGAGTAAATCAAGTCGAAAAATTGATTTAGTATATTTAAAAAATAAAGATTGAACAAAGTTAACATAGAATAAAAAATTTATTGTCAAATTGAAATTATGTAAAATTATTGAACGAAATTGATAAAAAATAAAATGTTACTATACCAACTAACAACCCTAAAAAATTAATGAATAAAAATAAGAAACAAACAAATTACGACCCTGAAGAATTAATCTATATCTATCTATATCTATCTATATCTATACTAATATAAAAGGACGAGTGATTTTGTAAAAATAATGATCTGCCTAAAAAACCCTTACTCTGACATATTTTTAATGGCAATTTAGTAATAGAGTAATACTCATCTTATTTTATATTTTTAATTAACAAATGAACTACCTAAAAAACCCTTACTTTAAATGGCAAATTAATACTACACCAACAATCATCTTATATTTTTAATTAATAACTAATATTTAACTAATTAAATATAGATACATGAACAAAATATTTCAGCTCCCCTAAAAATCAACCTCAACATTCTCATACCATTATTCATCACCAATTTGCTTCTTTCACATATCTATCGAACTATTTTCTTTCATATCTCCCAAAAATCAACCCAACAAAGCTATGAAAGGATTAGTTGATGTTTTGAAAAACGTCTGTATTTTAATATAATTTTAATGTAAAATCGTAATCATATATTTTTAATTAACAAATGAACTACCTAAAAAATACTTACTTTGACTTATTTTTAATGGCAAATTAGTGTCCCAAAAATCAGCATCAATATTCTCATACCATTATTGCTCACGTATTTGCTTCTTTCACATATTTGTCAAACTGTTTTTTTCATATCTCAAAAAAATCAACCCAGACAACAAAACTTTGAAAAGATATATAATTGATGTTTTGAAAAACATTCTTATTTTTAATATTATTTTAATATAAAATCGTAATTACTTTAATTAATAACAAAAACTACTACATGAAAGTTTTAATGTTTAAGAAAGAATACACAAAAAATTGCTATATTGCAATAATAAATACAACGGCCAGACATTCCACTAAAAATCGCAATGAATAATATTCATTGGTATAGCAAATATATATACATATTCTAACAAACTAGAAAAATAGATCAATTCATTTAGCCACTTCGTTATTTAAGAAAAATAAAATCTTATATTTAGAAATTGCACCTTATATTTATTGAATTGAATTTTTATCCCACAAAAAACGTTATTTATGTGTTTGTTTGATTATTTTTTTTCCAATTTTGGTCACAAGGCCATAAAGTTAACGATACAAAATTATAAAAAATATAAAATTATGAAAGAACAATATAAAGTACAAAAATATAAAATTTACTAAATATTATACAAGATATAATTAACTTGTCATACTTACTAATAAATATGAAAAGAAATAATAAATAAAAATGGTATAATTTATAAAAATAAATATAAAACTTTTAAAATTGTACTTATCGATGCAAACGAACTGAATTGTTCAATGCTTGTTAATTTTTTGTGCTTATTAGTTCTATGTGTAAGTTTTAGGTAATAGACAATAGTTATTTGTGCTTTTATCCATGTAGGTTAGAACTTTTATTTTCTAGAAAAAAAATGATTAATTTAATTTTAAATAACTTGATTTTCTTTTTTAATATAATATTAAATATCATATTACATATATAAAATAATAATTATTTATATTATTTAATATTTAATATGCAAGAAATTTAACTCAATTGAGAAATTAATAGGTAATTTTGAGGTAATAATGAGTGATTTTAAAAAAAAATATGGACTAAAAAGTTCATGTGTTAAATATATTTTTAATAGAAAAATTGGAACGAATATTTCACTGGTGTAGTGTTCATTGAAAAAATTCGTTGTCTATTAGAGATCAAATTAAATTACATTGAAATTTTTGTTGATTTAATGATTACCATTATCATTATTTATTATTGTATAAATTTCAGTTAGAATTTGTTTTCAGACCATATTTCAACGGTCGAAAAAACTGCCGATGGAATTTTAAAAAATTCAATATAAGTTTATGAAAGCTAATTGCAGTGGAGGATACAAAATAATTTCTTATTGGAGGCACTATTTAGTTAATAGAAAAAGTAAACCATCAAAATAATATAATGCACTACAATTTATAAATTATTCTTTTCATAGTTTGTCATCTTTCTCATCTGTAATACATTTTTAACACATATAATTTAGAAAATATTAAAAACAAAAACATGATTTTTTTTAATTCAATATGAGAAAATCATTGAAAACAAAATACTTTTAAGAATTTTTTATGAACAAAACTTGAAATCGGTATTGTTGTTCTCATAATGGCCACGAAGTATAGAAATATTATTAATTTTGACCAAGAAATTATATCGATATATTACCAGTATCCATCTATCCAATCTGTATTATTATAATAAAGTATTTTTTTTCCTTACAAAAATGTACGAAATTAATATATAATAAGACATATATAAAATTTCATAAATAATATTAAAAGTGTTAATAATTGATTAAAATAAATATAAAACTTTTAAAACATGTATTTATCAATATAAACGAGTTGAGTTGTAAACATTTGTCAATTTTTTGTGATTATCAATTCTATGTGTAATGGTTAGGTGACAGACAATAGTTATTTGTACTTTTATCCATTTAGGTTAGAACTTTTCAAATTTAAAAAAAAATAAAAAAAAATAAAAAAACTTGATTGAATAAACAGTATAAAAGTACAATTTTATCAAAAATATATTATTATAAATAAATAATATTAAATAATATTTTATCTTATTTAGATTATAGTTGTAGCCAAATAAATAAGATACTTTGATAACAACATAATTATATAAAATATGTAAACAAATTAAACAATACATATAAATATGCCCTAATTCTTTTAACAAATAAAATATTATTTGTGAATATAATAAGAAACAAATAAAACAATATTAAGGCAATGAGAAAAAATAAATCTGATTTTTTTATTTTAGAGAAATATGAATATCAACATCTAGAAAAAAAGTCTTTTATAATTACTACATTTTTTATTACTGGCATTTAAATTCTCATAAATATTGGCCCTATAATATCAATTTTGATTTTTTAAATAATTAAAAAAAATAAAAAACTTTGTAATACATAATATATATTTTTATAATGATTTTGTGATAATAAATTTCACAGATGGCGAAGAGTATTATAATATAATAGAATTTTGATTTTTCTCCTCTCTAATATTTTAACAAATGATATGTTTCTCAATATTATCTCATTGTTTTTTTTTTCATTGTTAAAGAATCAAGAAAAGATATTTATCATAAATTTTTGAAGCATTATGATTGATGCAAAAATTTGGACAATAAAAGCGTCTGAAATCATTGGATGAACCTAGCTGCTCAATGATTTGCAAACAACATATTATATTAGTTCGTCTATCTTCAAAATAAATAAAATTGAAAAAGAAATGTCGGAGCATGATCAAAATACTTTTGAATTTTTGAATGAAGTTATCATATTTTGATAGAAATATCTACAATTTCATTGGTGTATTGAGCTCGAACATATATGCAAGTACTCTAGAGTATATACTTTCATGTAATATATGATGATTTCAAAAAATAATTTAGTCTTCATGTAATGTGTGATGATTTTAAAAAATAATTTAGCGTCTCGAGAGAAGTATATGTAACCAAGATTTTGAAAGGTCAACTTTTATTTAGAAATAAAACTTATTCTTACCCCCGTGGGGCGATGCCTCTATGGAGGTGTCAATTTGTCTATATGAAGAGAGAATAATGTTGTAGTTTAAAAACAAATATATATCAACAATTTTAATGACATAATTGATTATTTCACAGAGATATTCATTAACTGTTATTAGTAATACTTTATAAAGATCATAATCATAGAGTTTGACTATATGTTTGGACAAAATATTTTGCATTGTTTGAATAAAGTAGACTTTTTGCCTAATGACTTAAGAAGAAATTGCCTATTGATGTATAAGACTCGAATGGGTATGAATTTTTTTTTATAATGAGAACGTCAGAACTAAAATGAAAGAAAATCACTCTTGAGTCATCAAATATAAATAAATAAAAGAACTAATGCATTTATAATATACATTATGTCTTTATTTAGTTATTTAGTGTCTTTTTTAAAAAAAAGAGTCATTTTTCATGTATTTTTGTCGGGGTTGTAATATGTTATTTTATTTTTTTATATTAGTACATCGTAATGTTATTTTTGGAAAAAAACATTAGGAGCTCATTTGTTCTACATTTTATTTATTCTTGCAATGATATGTTTAATAAATTATTTAATTAATTTTATTAAACTTAATCGACAAAAAACATTCGCCACCACGTGCGATGCACGTGCACTTTACTAGTGAATAAAAATAAGATACTTTAAAATTAAGTGTATAAATTGCATTTTTCCCAACATCCGTGCTAATCTGAAACCTTCCGAAAAACATTTAAAAATGTCAAAATTACATTTAAAAAAACATAAGAATTGAAGCCTTTGATGTAGCAGGAATTGTTATGCTAAATGCCATAATTTACTGCATGTGCCGTAGCATAAAAGTTAATTTCACTGTCCAATAGTTCTAACAAAGATTTGGAGAATAATACTATCAGATTCGAAAGTTAAATAGTACTGATTGCTAGTATTAAAGGGCTGACTGTAGAAAGTCAAGAATCGAAATTGCAAAATTATTAAAGGGCCGAGTGATATTAGAAATAGCAATTTTTGGTCTAAAAAATGAATAATTTTGACATATTGTGAACGTACCTGTCAAAAGGATCCCACGTTCAGGTTGTGTGTGTGCACAAGCTATGAGGACGCTGAAATTTACCTGGAGGCGGTAATATAGTCAAAAGTAACAGTAAAAATTAAGTGAAAAATATAATAAAAAAAGAAAATGGAAAGAATGAATGCCCACAGAAGTCAGAAGTCAGAACCACCTATCTAATTGCCATGTGAAATTGTTCCTTTTCTTTTTATTATTATTTTTTATTGCCCGCGGGTGTGCCCATTTCAGTTGTGAGTGAGGTCTTTGGAAGTGAGACGTAACATTGAAACACAGATATTAGCACACTATAGGCGTGCTTTATACAAAAAATTTCCAATCAAAATGATTTTTTTCTTAGTTAATCAGAATGAATTTGAAAAAACTGTAGTATAGTTAATTATTAGGGAGATTTTGAGCTTATATTAAAATATATTTAAGATAAAATAATTAAAATCGATTTGATATATAAGTAGTTCAGAAATGATATGAAGTAATCTATTAATATATAAAGAGATAATGATATTTACTTGAAATAGCAACTAAAAATCAGCAAAAAAATATATTTGGTTTCCCGCCTAAAGTCCTTATTATATATTAAGTAATATATTTGGCCAAAATTTGAAAAATTCCGCCTAAATTAATGTACAGAATCATTTTGATCAAAAATTACGTTATTACCTTTATTAGTTACATGATTTAAATTTGGAATATAATATATTGACAAAACTTGCAGTTATTACCTTTATTAGTTGCATGGTTTAAATTTGGTATATAATATATTAAAAAAATAAAAAGTTTTTTATTTAAATTTAAATATAAAAAATAATTATTCCTAGCTTACGAGTCAATATTAACTGGACGTAAACAAAATAATCAATTATTTATAATTTAATAAATTACTCAATAACTTACGGGTCAATATTAACTTGGACATAAACGAAATAGTCAATTATTTATAATTTAATAAATTACTCAATAACTTACAGGTCAATATTAACTTGGACTTAAACGAAATAGTCAATTATTTATAGTTTAATAAATTACTCAACTACTTAATTTTTTATTTGAATAGTTTATACAATAATAAATTATTTTAAGTAATGAAACAATATAAATTTTATATTTATATTTATTATTCACATAGGTTGTTAATTACTATTTTATGGAATCACATATAGTCAAATCGATTTTCTTAATAAAAAAATTGAAATGATACTTATTTTTGAAATGAATATAATGTAATTTATTATCAGTTATGTACACCGCACGGGTTGTATACTAATTTTAAAGATATTTTTATGTAATTTTTCACAATTTAAACTTTAAATAACATTTTCAATAAATTAATATAGGTAAATTGTATTACATATTGATTTCATATTTTTAATTTATAACATTATTTAATAAGGATTTTTAATTTAAAAATATTAATGAATATATCTTACCCGTGCACTGCACAGGACTCATACTAGTGATTATTTAAAATTATGTGAGTGAATTAATAATGAATTATAGTTTATGTGTTATTATCCTGTTGGGATCCGACATTCGGGTATTACCCTGTTGGGGTCTTTTAGCGTTTTTAGTGTTTTTTAGTGTTTTGTGTGTTCGTGAGTATTATCCCGTTGGGGTCGGCTCTAGGCGGGCTTTGACCTGTCCTCCCATTTTATTCAATCATTGGTTGTTTGTATTCAGCTGTTAGTTGTTTGTATTCGACTGTTGGCTGTACTTTTGCACATTTGTGCGTTTTATATATAACACCTCTATCGTTTCGAAAAACAAAATATGCAAAGATGATTGGTTAATATTATTTAATTATATTGATGGTATTGAGAATAGTGAGATTGAGTTAAAGTTGAGTTAAATTTTTGTTTGAATTGAGTATGGATTGAAAATTTTTATATCCAAGCACGCTCTACGTATGTCAGACTTTATAAATCATTC
>BKCP01006515.1:721688-747178 GCA_008636005.1 Striga asiatica
ATGCTCATTACCCATCAACGTGAATCGACTAGTAAGAGGAGCAGAATCCATTCGAATCGCCTTGTGAGCTCTCATTTTTTTTTTTTTTTTTTTTTTGTCAAGCACTCAAAATGTAACCCAAACAAGTTCTATACCTCATCAACACATATAGTAAAATATCCGTCATCATAACAAGTACACTGTCAAATCTCAAGTAATTAAATCAAATCGATTGACAAGAAATACGGTTCCAGGCTCAACGGGCTACTAATGAAAATATTACTTCAAGGGTCAATGAAAAGGCTAAAACGAGCAATGTCAAAGAAATGCCTCAATCATTTTCACAAATCACAACTTCAATCGCTTCATTTCAAAATAGACTCAAAGCAAGTTCTGATCAACACGAATCCGACCAATATCTCTAAAGAAACAACCAAGGCTCAAACTTCACATAAGGTAAATAAATGTCCAACAAAACGACACACCAAGTTCATCAAAGCATACTGGTCATGATCATCATCACATCCCCTCAACATCATCAACAATCATCAACAAATCTTAAAATCCACCAAAATCCATACTCGCAAAGCACACAATTGACTCCAGAAAAGAAACTAAAATAAAACTGAACACGAAAACAACCTAAAGGACTTAGACCTGGTCAACCATATACGCACATAATCATGTAAAAACTCCCCCACACTTAAAACCGAACAATGTCCCCATTATCGATCATCAGTGCAAGGAAAGTTTATCCATATAATCAACCAACACAAAAGACCGAAAAACTAAACCAAACACGATAATAAAGAGAAGGGAAAAGATACAAACGTACAGGGCACAGTGACTAGACTAGTCACTGTGAATCCGGTGGTGCGGGTGGAGGGTGGAGGTAGTCAGGCCCCGAACAGCAGCGGGCATCTGACAAAGCAAATCTCTCGCCCCATTCAGAACGGGGCTGCTCCTTCGAATTCGGCTGGGGAGGGGTATTGTGGCGGTCGGTACGGTGCTCCCTCTGGACATAAACACGGTCCTGCAATGATCTCTTCGCGTGTTCTCGCACACACGCGTCCTCAGTGAGCTGCTCAATCGCCCAGAGGTAAGTGCACTCTTCCACCAACTTCACTTTCGGCTCAGGCTGCATCTCTCGGGCGGAAATTTGGGTGGATTCCCCCAACACAGTCATGCTCACAGTCCCTTTCTTTACATCAATAACTGTGCCGGTAGTAGCCATGAAGGGTCTCCCAAGGAGGGTGGTGTGCTGCTTCCCATCTTCTTGCACGTTCCCCATATCGAGTACGACGAAGTCCACGGGGACTATCAACTTCCCCACTCGGACGAGCACATCCTCCACAATCACTGTTGGTTGGCGGAACGAGCGATCAGCCAGCTGTAGTCACATCTTGGTGGGCTTCAAATCTCCAAGCCCGAGCCGGTGGTAAATTGCAAGTGGCATGAGGTTTATGCCCGCTCCTAAATCAAGCATGCCCGAGGTCTCTTCTCCATTCCCGAAAGCCATAGTGATCACAAAGCCTCCGGGGTCTTTTTCCTTCTTCGGCAAGTTGTGCTGGAAGACACTTGCCGCTTCGAATACGAGCACCTCTTCACTCCCTTCGAGCCTCTTCTTATTCGCTGCTACCTCTTAGAAAAATCTTGCATATGCTGGTATCTTTTTCATCACATCTGGAGGAGATAGGTCATTGTTGGCCTTAACCAACATTGCATAAAGGTCTCGAATCATCCGACGGTCCTTCTCTTCTAAGAATCGGCCTGGAAAAGGGATTCTCGGCCTGTAGGGATTCTGGGATTTGTGTAGGGTAGGCTCGGGTGGTGGTGTCACTGGGAGCTCTTCTTTCAGCTCTTGCTTCCTCGAACCCTCATTCCCCTCTTTCTCCACTTTGGCATCTGCCTTCTCCTCTGGCTCGGGTATCAGCACTGTAACTGCATTCACATGCTCCGGCTGACTCGACAACTTTCTTTTTTTCAAGTCAATCTCGATGGTCCCGACCCGTGTGGCCAACTGTCCCACTTGTGTCTCGAGGCGCTTAATGGAAACCTTGTTGTTCATGGTTCGTTGCTTGTTGTCGGCCAAAAACTGGAGGATCTTATCCAGGTTCTCATCTGAGTTTGACGGGCTCGGTCCGGTTTCTAGTGCTGGTAGCCATAACATTTGTCCCCTTGGTTGCTGCTGCTGAGGGACAAAGTTGGTTTGAGGTGGCTGCTGATAGTGGTTATTAGACCAAGAGAAGCTTGGGTGGTTCCTCCACCCGGGATTGTACGTGTTCGAGTATGAGTCATCTCCTGGCCGGTTCTGATATCCTTGCACTGCAGTTACCTCAGCACCTTGCCCCCCATAGTTTGGCTCGGCAGCTATAGGGCACACTTCCGAACTGTGTCCTTGCACTCCACAAGCACCGCAAACATTCACGGCCATAGTCTGATTTGGCGAGGAACTTCTAGCATTCAGTAGCCGCTTCTTCTCCGTGAACTCGGCTAACTGCTGGGCCATGACATTGCTTCCTGGTCCGATCTCATTTACTGTGGACCTCTTCCCTCAGACGCTCTTCTGAGATGAGTTCGCACTCATCGTCTCATATATTACCATCATCTCCTCCGCCGTTCTTGCCCCAATGTCCCCTCCGGCTGCATTGTTCACCATATACTGCAAGTTCTGGTGGAGGGAGTCGTAGAAGCAATTCGCCAATAGTCCTGGTGAGAGGTTATGATCTGGGCACTGCCGTTGGAGGTCCTTGAATCGTTCCCAGGCCTCATGAAGAGGTTCATTTGGCAGCTGTGCAAAAGAGACAATTCAAGACCGGATATCTTGGGCCTTCTTATGGGAATAGTACTTGCCGACGAACTTGGTGTAAACTTCTGCCCAAGTTGTGAGTGAATCCGGTGTGAGGGTCATGAGCCAGCCTTGGCCCGGTCCTTCAGAGTCTCCGAAAAGCACCGCATCTTTAGCTGGTCCTCAGTCAGTCCGTGGAGAGGGAATGTTTGGAGGACGTTGTAAAACTCCCGGATGAAATGGAGTGGGTCTTCGTTGGGGAGCCCGTGGAATGATGGGAGCTGATTGTAGTGGATCATCTTAAGCTTGTAGTTCCGAGCTTCTTGTGGCAACCAGATGCATGAAGTGATTGGCCCGATCATGGGTTGGGCCAGGTTTCGGAGGAGATCTCGGGGAGGTTGCTGATGAGCCATGTCCAAATTACTCGCCTCGGATGATTCTAGAGAATGCTGCTCGCGTTCTTCGTGTGATTCGAGAGTAAGCTCGTCTAGCATCTCTCTCAAGCTCTCGTTAAAAGATTTGCTAATTGGAGATAGTTTACGTCCACTCCTGGTACGCATGCACTCAATCAATCAACGGGTTACGAGCACCAATGATAGATGAAAGAAAATAAAATGAAAACATAAACAAAGAAAGAACTAACACCTAAACAAAGAAAAGAAACAAAAGAAACACAGAAACAAAGTGGATAAGTGCACAAAATACGTCCTAAACCTTCTCCGGCAACGGCGCCAATTTGTTGTAAATATTTTTCTGGAGTAGAATCGAAAGATTCGAACACCGGGTCGTGTCTCTCGAGGAAGGTCAGCCAGATTATTATGCACGTTTATTCAAACACAAATAAAAGAAATACAATTCCTAAACATTCTAATTCAGATGATTTGATTTGGATTTACATATCAACTACCAGAGAATTTAAACTAAGCAATTGAAATAGCAAGCAACAACGAAGAACAATCAGAATTTAAGAAGCTAGGAGTCGGGGATATCCGTTTTGGTTCGAAAATGCAATTATCAAGCAAGAAATTATTCGGTTAAGTGATTTGACTAATCGACACGTTCAAGCACTCGTTCTCAATAACTTTTCGTAACAAGAGAACAAACTAGAACGGCTAATTAACAATTCATTTAACTTCTAGGCAATACAGTTACGAACAAGCCTAGTTCACACGAGCCTATTTCGACCGACTCCTCCCCTTTTGGTTCTAAGAGTCGATTAAAGTAGACTAAGAGGTGTTGAATGAACTAGTCCGTTTAGAATAACCAACATCAAGCAAGAATATATCGAACTCAATTGAAAACAATTGGAGATTGAAGTGTCACCCTTCAACAGTTCTAAACACTCGAGCTCGACAATTGAAAAACCCTAGAAAAAGATTAACTCGCATGAAATTGAACAATCCTGAGCCCGACAATCACAAACGATATCAAAACATCAATCCCCTATCCCTAGCATAAGGACTGAGCTACTCATAATCAAATAATCAACAACAGTAATCACAACCCAAGAATTCATAATTAACGATTAAATTAAAAGAAATTCTTACGATTGATAATTCCCAAGGTTGAATTCGATAAACAAGATTAATTCCAAAAGCAATGAAGAAATCCGAGTGCAAATCCGTGTTCAACGATAAAAAATATGAAGAGAAAATGAAAAGACGAGTGAAAAAGAAAGGGGTAGGGTTTCTGTGATTTTTCGGTCGAGAAAAGATATTCTTGCGAAGTGCCGATCTCAATTATATACACAAGCAGTTGGCACGGCGTGGCACAGACGGCGCGGCGCGGCAGGGTCTTCGCGGCGTGGTGGTGTGCAAGGCGGAGTCTTCAGTCCGGGTCGTGGCATGGGCGCGGCGTGGAGAAGGGCTGTGGCGCGGCGCGGCAGGTTGGCACGGCACGGGGCAGAGGGTTGTCGCGGCGCAGGGCTGAGGGCTGTCGCGGCGTGGGGGCATCGTGGGTGTGGAGTGCGGGACCTGGGAGCCTCAGTCGAGGTCACGGCGGGCGTCGCGGTACGGCACGGTGATGAAGATGTGGTCATTGAACCTGGCGANAAAACACAAGAGAGACCAAGAATAGAGCAAACAGTAAATAAACTATAAAACGACCTAAAAACCAATTAAAACACCTAAAATGGGGAAAAAATAAAGACTAAAAGACAACGAAAAACGCAACAAAGATGGGACAAACAGGGTACGTACTAGTATTACATGATTGTGGGGGAATATAAGTAAAAGAAGTTGAGAGTGGATCCTCGGGTAAATTTTACGTGATGATAATAAGCATTTGCTAAGCCAAAACGATATTCAGAAATTATCATCTTGTAAATACTTTCAAAATGAATTTGGCGTTCAAATAAAAGAAAAGAACATAATTGTCTCAAAATTGAAAAATAAAGTTCGCGACTGCAATTTGGAGAGCTACATAATTGCGCTTTAATATAATAAACTATGAACATTCACTCAAGTTGTGGAAGAAAATAAAACAAATTATGAATATTTAGGAGAACCTTTCAGTCTCCCTCGAAATTTTTTCATTTAAATAAGTGGGTGGCCAAATACAACTAGAATTTACAATAAAGACTCCATCCTCCTAATCCACGTCGTATACACTTATCTAACTACTTTTTCTGTCACTCCTCGTGTACTTTGTTTACAGCATGAATTCCACCATGCAAATGAGAAAGTGCCTGTTTCAAGCACTTTGATGATGAATCAAGGTATATGAAATTCAAATCAGAGTTGAAGACTATAATTTGATCATTCACTCAAGAAAACAAAAACTAAATAGTGATAGCCCAACAAAAGTTCTCTAGCACGCTTGCCTCTCAAAATATAAAGAAAATTGCACTATCAAAACTAGAGAGCCTGCAAGACAAAATACTATCATGTACAAGGTAAGTTGGTTCTTCAACAACTTTCAAATATAGTCACCCTTCAATAATGGTAAGTTCACGTGTCCAGGTTCTTCACATCAGGTCCACGCCTCACTCCCCCATGCAAGATAAATTTCTTTTAGTCCGAGCTCGTCTCTCTCTCGTCTATTCATGTTAAGTCTTATTTTGATCCACATATCCATCTTTCTTTCTCCACATAATTCAAGCAATCTTCCTAAAATATATAAGACAATATCCATAAATAATAAAAGATCAAATATAGTAAAAGATATAAATTCGAGAATACTTCCTTTAGTCTTCAAGAAGCTTTCCAAGTTGCCTAATTAAAATAGACATATAAATCTAAAAACCAAATTATTATATTTTTCCCCTTTGACATATAAATCTAAAACCCCTTTTGAAGTAAACATGCATAATTAAGTCAATCACAGCAAACACACATACAATAAGAAATAAATAACATCACTACAAATATGTTGTTAAAAAATAACAACAGTAATATCAACAATCAATAACATAACATGTCTATGTATTATGTAAATTATTAACTTAAAATAGAAAATAAAATATTTATTATGTACATCTTTTAAAATTGTAATGACGAACAAACAAGTTCTGGCGAACAATGATATAAATTATTTTCTTAGAAAAAATTAATATACCTATAATGTATATTGTTATAAATTTAGATGATAAATAAGTCGGTGTCAAACTGTCTTATTAATTATTAGATTAAAAATAAAATTCAAAATATCTATAATATACATTAGTATAAATTATAAAAAAATAAATAAATAATTTGAAGTAATTGAAAATTTAATAAATTTATAACTTCAAAATAATATACACTACATTCCTTTTAAATTAAATCAGTTTATGATATTTTCTAAAGTTTTCTAGCTTACCATCACTTATTTAGAACCCGAAATGTAACAAGGTATGAGTAAGAGAAGATAGAGAAATGTTTTGGTAAGTTATATTTATTCATATTGTTTGAATATGTTAAATTTTTTCATGTTCCATAATTAAAACATGAACTCCAAAATGATAACTATTTTATAACATGTGAAATAAAGGTATAAACCATATATCAAATTATTATATCATAAGAGAAAAATAAAAACTAATATTAATATTTAAAATTATTTTTATTCTTTTGCCCTCTAAAATTATTTTTATTCTAATTAATACATTCATTGTTTTTATTTATATGATTGTTTATTATTCTCGTACTACCACGTAAAAAGTCAAAATCACATTTTGAACTAAAAAGCCCACGGTACTTTTTTTTTTCATCTCTTTTATCTGAATAATGTGATTACTTATAAAAAAGAAATCAATGTTTTTATGCCATTCACAACTGTTCATTATCTTAAAAAGAATAAAAGAAAAGAGAAACACTAGTCATTTTCATGCGTTTTTTAAAAAAATACAATTATTTTTACTCATTTATGTTTTACTTTTCAAATTCAAAATTAATTATATATTAATTTATTTTTGCAATCCACATTTTATAATTATCATATCATGTTCAATAATGGACACTGCCCCCATGGGTTTTTAAACATTGATTTACACGTGTAAATTATCGTAATGTGTAAATCAATGTTTAAAAACCCATGGGGTTGTGCCACATGGGTAGGATCGAATTTTTCCTGTATATCATCGTAATCTCTCTCTGTTTTCTTTTCCCTTTTTGGAGAGAATAACAAGAAATAACAAGAATTAATTTCTAAAGGTGATGTGTCAAATAAGGGCAAAATGAGTGCGGTCCCACACAGGTGAAACACACCATAAGAGGGTTAGCCCAAATGAAGCCCAACGAGGTTCAATTCCAAAACTAATTGGTGATGGGAGGAGTAGCCCACTAGGCTTATAAATTATGCTCATATGATACCATGTCAAACGGGGACAAAACGAGTGCGGTCCCACACAGGTAAATCTCACGATAAGAGTGTTAGCCCAAATGAAGCTCAAGTGAGGTTCAATCCCAAAACCAATTGGTGATGGGAGAAGTACACCACTAGGCTTATAAACTAAGCTCATTTACCTTATCAAATCAATCAACGTGGACAACTCACAAATGATATTCCAACATGATGAATGATAATTTAGGTAAATATTCCAACATCATGAATGATAATTTAGGTAAAGGTTTACGTGGGATTCCCTTGAATCCGTGATTTGCTCCNCCATGTGAACTGCACTCAAAACCCAGCCCAGCGGTGGCCACTCTTTTGTACTACTGCCATATTTTGGGCCCACAATGGGGGCCCAAAAACGAGTTTTACCGGTTCCTTAGTCCTAATGTTCATGGGTAATTAACGATAACGACCGTCACCCGCCGTTTCAACATTTATCGGAGCATTTCTAATGGTGCTTCAATTGCAGAAATCAAGAGGCAGTGTTAGGAAAGACTTCTCCAATGGTGAATTATTTGCTTCTATTTTTTATGATGTGGCATGAGAGAAGTTTAAAAATTCTGGAACTCTTTCCACATCTCAAGGCTCTGTTAGACATGTTGAGTCACTATTTTACTCCCATTTATCTTTTATTTCTAATTAAAAATTATAATTAAGTTGGAAAGAGGATAACTGCACGGGAAATTTTTTGTACACTATCAAAAAGCAAATTAATTTACGTAAAGAAAAATAAATGAAAAAACTTGATACATTTCTAAAATTATATTATAAATTTAATGGTATACAAAAAAATACCGATGAATTTAAAATACCTGATGAATATGTTCCTAAAACAAAATACGGTAAAATAAAATATATGGAGATGTTCTTACAAAAAAATACGGATAAATGTGTAGATGGGTGATAGCAAATTCAAAATGAAGGCATACTTTGTCGATATTCACTCTCAACCTATGAATTAAATTCACCATAAAGATCACTCTGAAACTACGAACTAAATCAACGAAGGGTGTAATATATAAATATATGTTGTTGAAAATATTTATAATTTTATACGGTAGAGTTTGATCCGAAAGTTTTTTGCCACATTTTTATAACAACACAAGGAAGAAGTCTGTGTATCCATTTTTTTTAGAACGACAAAAGGAAAAAGTACGTCACTTTTTTATAACAACACAAGGAAGAAGTATGTGTATCCATTTTTTTAGAACGACAAAAGTCTGTGTATAAAAACACGTGTATAGATATTTATTCTGTACAGACATTAATAATTGGAGACCGTTTTATTCCATTCAGTCCACGTGGAGAGAAAGCCTTCTATTTCATTGCCTCGTGGACTACAATTCACAGCCATCATTGGAGATGCTCTTGGTGTAGGCCGACACTGGATAGCCGTTACACACCATTTCAACATTTATTGGTATCCGTCAGCTCTCACGTTGTCCTTGAGGTTGTGCCCCGCCCTCTGATTATTTGAGACTGGAGACACCCTTCATTGAATAGTACATTGACCAGGGGTGTTGACCTTGCTAACTACTTGTTCACGTTCATGAAGTTTATGGTTCAAACTTCAAAACAAGAAAACTGGGAATAAAAAAGGATGTTATTATTCTATCGCTTCTCTTATTACTACATACCGCTCTTGGACCGTTTTGTCCCTGATATTTTTCTAAGAAATTAAAAAAATGTAAATTCTCTGAGACTAAACAATTTCCGGCAAAATTATGTCCGACGACGAGGTACAATTTTTGTCAGCCTGTCGGCGATTGCGGCGGTGGGCGGCATGTGTTTATTGTGTTTTTGTGCTTTTTTTTTTTATGTGCTTTATGTGTGTAGTTGAGTCGATTTTAAGTGTCGACCCATCCATTTTATCATATTTCTTCTGTTTTGTATGTTTTTCTTTTTATTTTATATTTTGGTGTACTTGTCCGTGCTTTTTGGTGAAATTTCAAGATTACATAGAGGCCGAACTAGAAGAGTCAAACCGAGTCCCGAGAGACGAGATTTCAAAAGAATTTCGAGTTACTTTCGAGAAGTTTTGAACCATTGCGTGCGAGCTATTTCCATTTGGAGTATTTCGAGCCATGTCGATCCAAGGTCCCAAAGCCGGCCACACTCTCGACCTCGCGCCGTCCCCCGCGACCTCGCGGACGCGCGCTGCCGCTGCCCACACTCCCGACCACGCGGCAAAGGCCGCGACCTCGCGAGTGCCACAACCACACGCCCGCGCCCGTGGAAAGCTTCGCGACCTCGAGAGTGTTGTCTTCCCCGCGCCCGCGAAGAAGCCCGTGACGTCGAGAGTGCATCCACCCGCAAGCCCGCACTCGTGAAGAAGGCCGCAACCTCGAGAGTGTTCTCCACCTGCCACGTCCGCGCGCGCGAATTCACCCGCGACGTCAAGAGTACCCTTCTTCCCAGCGCCGCACCGTGCCTTCCTCGCGTCGCACCCGTGCCAACCGATGCCCGCTACCAGCGGAAATACCCGCGACCTCGAGAGTGTTTTATTAAATGTGCGAGTATCCAGTGGGTTTGAGCTGGACTATAAATAAATTTTGGTCCTTTGTATTTGGGATATCTAGATTTTATTTGTCACTTTACCACTTTAGTAATTAATCTTTTCTTTTTAGCTTTCTCTCTATTTTCTCCCTTGGGAGCTTATGTCATCATTTTCCGGCGACTTTCCGGCAACCTCGTCTTTTGTCCAAGTTCCGAACTTTTGAATCCGATTTTCATCTAGCACGCAATAGAAGATTGAGTATTTACTTTTAAAGCTCTTTACTTCGATTTTTGCCTCGTTTTTACTTATGAAGTTTTTCAAAGTAATTTTGGGTGTTTGCTTAATGATGGATGGGAAGTATGGACTTGGTCATTGCTATTGCTTGTTCTAGTAGGGATTTATTGCTTTCCTCTCTAGATTAAGGGTTAAGACTCTATTTAGAGCTTAATCACTTAGGTTAGAAGGTTAGGGTTAGTGACCTAGTGCTTAGAGCTTGCAAATTCTCTTCGTTGAGTTTGTTTCGTTTCGACGGCATAGAGACTTCGGTAGTGTTAATTGTTGTATTCTCTCGTTTACTTGTTGCTTTCAATTCCGAGCATCGTCTAGCCTTAATTTACTCTCCAAACTATTGATTAGCATGTTTAGCTTTTATTTTCTCTTTTTGTGTGATTTGAGCAATTGAGTAGTGAACAAAGCTCCGAAACATCTCCCTTTGAGAACGACTCGAGGTAGTAGCTCGGTTACCAACTACCCAAAAAATACTACAAAACAGCAGGCCAGGCCGGCCATGACCATTGCAGCCGCAATATGTAGCCAACCATTACCATGCTCGGCCGGCCGTCCGAGGTTCGGCCAGTTTAACCCGCGGGCGGGGTTTTTTTTTTAGTTAGTTTTTATTAATTAAAGAAATTATGTTAGTAGAAATTTTTATTTTATAAATTATAATTTATTACTACTATGTTAGAACTGAGAAATTATTATGTTATAAATTAGAATTTATTATTATGTTAGAACTTAGAATTTTTGATGTTATAAATTATAATTGATTATGTTGTAAAATTATTAACATCGTAATATGTTGCAGGTGCCATTCAAAAACTTTGGAGACGACAGTATTGATTACATTTATGTTTTCATTGTGGAGGAAGTATTCGGTAGTGATGCAGAAGCTATTACATGGGCAATAGAAATGACAATTATATATGGGTTTGAATTAGTCAGCTCTTCACACAAATAAGATGGAAGAATGAAGGTGTTGAGGAATTCGCAAGGTGAACGTTACAGAGGCAGTTTAGAAGATTTAGATAGAGATGTTGATAGACGTGCAAAGACTAAAGCATGCAATTGCGTTCCAGATTGCAGTCCAACAGGTGGCACGATCTACATCTTGGAGGATCCATGTAAGTATGATGGTGATAGGGGAATGCCTAATCATGCATTTGTTAGTGTTATATACTAAAAGCTTAGCTTTAGATGATATTACACTTTTGCCCTTGATGAATGAGAATCATGTTCGATTAAACAAGCTCTATGTTCTGTTGTTTTGCACTTAGATAGAATGGGTCATCATCGGGTGAACAGAAAATCATTCTATCAGTCACTTGTGAAACAAGAATTGTGGTTCACAACCTAGATGGAAATGAACACCCCATCAGAACGGTTGTAGTGTCAACGGTACAGTTGGTATTGACTGATTAGTTGCACAAGTACATTTATGTATTAAACAAGATCCCAGAGAGGAGAAGTTCGTTTTGTACTGATCGTCATAAACTAACTAGGCCTCGGCTAATTATTGCGTTCTCTTAACCCATAAGATATTAAACAGACATATATATGCAGTACCTATTACTATGATTTACTTGGGTGAGCTTTAGTTCGCTAGGCTAATATTCTTACTGTCTTGGGTAATATTGTTGTATGTATGATGTGCTGTTAGGATATTTACAGTCACCATGTGCGGTAGTTTGATGATGTCCCCGAAGTGAGTTCATGAAGGATTGTTATGCTAAACCCTGTAGGTGGATTAAATTTAGGCATAATAATAATGTGATGAACGAGTGCTAGCTTTGGTAATATAATATGTTAATTAATTCTTGATTGTCAGTAATCGAATTAATTAATGGACATTATATCTTATACATGGAGAGGTAAATTGGGTAACTATTATTGGAGTCTCAAATGTAATTTGAGATAGGAAAATGGAGTATAGTAATATTACATTAGTGAACCGTAATATTATTTAAGTAATTGGAGTAGTGGGCCTGGCCCACAATTAGTCCATTAATTAAGAAGCCCTATTCTCCTAAGGATCACTACTGTAGATCTATATATATACATCATTAAGCTCATGAGAATAGAAGAGATTAGACAGATATACACGTGAAAACGTGCACCCCCTCTCTCTCTCTCAATCTCATTCGACTTTTTTCTTCTTCTTGTTGTTCCACCTGTACAAGTTGAAGAGGTGTAAAAGTGATACAATAGAAGGTCCCGAAGGTAATCGAGACATCGTGATCATCTGTCGGAGCCGACGAACCATGACTCGCCCCCGTGATCCACTGACCCCGACCACCGCGGACCGCCACGACGAGCCCGGCCAGCCACCGCGACGACCCCGCGCGATCCAGCCAGCCCCGCGATGCCACTACAGCCGTCCGACGAGCTCGAGCGGGCGATCCCGTCCCGTCTGTTCGTGTTCTGACTTTCGACGTACTGTTCCCGATCATCTCGAATCCGACAGATTTAAAAAGTTTTAATCCGTAAATTTTCTAGGTCAAACCTTTAGATCCGCTGCGCATAGGTTTACGTTTGCTATTGAATTCGTAGCTTATACATAACGAGATCCTCATAGATCCCAACAAGTGGTATCAGAGCACTTGGTTAATTCGTTTTGTACAAAGTCCGAATTTTTACGGCGTTATTTGACAAGATGTGTTCAAACACAGCCATATATATTGGATTGTATTCGCATAACTTGGTTTTGTAGAAATTAGTTTAATCCACTATTATGGCTGTATATGTGTTTGATGAATGTTGTTGAATGTGATGAATGATTTTATTTTATTTTTAAAATCTTGGACATGTCGAGGAGTTAATGGATGAATGTTTGTAATAATTATAATCTCGGGGGTTGACCGGATAGTTTAATTATTTGTTGAGACAAACATGTAAATCCATTCGTTGGATCTAGGATCGAATTATATAATTGTATATTATATTTTTCGTATTGTGATTGTGTGTTGATGACTGGGATATCACAAGGATCAACGAGCCTCGAAGACCTGGCCGAACTGGGCCAAGGAACCGCCGACGACCACCGCAGGCAGCCCGTGCGGCTCGGCAGCTCGCTGCCGGGAGCCGTGCGCAGGCAGGCTAGGCGGCGGCGGTTGTGGTCGGGCATACGCTCGGTAGAAAAAAAACATTATTTTTTCGACCACCAGACATGCGACGGCTGGAGGAGGTGGTTTTCTTGTTGGACAAGCAGTACAATATCTATCAAGATTCTACTGCAGTGGAAGTTCCAGTTGAATAAGGAAAAAAACTGATAAGGTTTGCTTGTTTAAGGAGACTCAATAATTAATGGCCATAATAGTAGATTTATTTATTTAAATTTATTATGCCAATTAGTTATTTATTTATTTATTCATGGAAATTAATTATTGCTTTATGCATGGGATTAATTTGGAATTGCATAAATATTTAAAAATCCTCATTTAAATAATACTAAGTTTGAGAAGGGATTTTAAAATTAAAGTTAATTGTTAAAATTCCTAAGGCCTCCATTTCTAATTTTTTGGTAAATCAATTAATTGAAGTATGGGCTTCCCCACGGATGACATCATTAAAATTAATTGTAAGAAATTACCAGAACAAATTCTAAATTTTAGGGAAAATCTTGTGAGAGCGTACCGGCCTCACCACGGGGGACGTATAATCGATTTTGATGACCTCAGGATCAAAAAATGGGATTCACTTAGAATGCGATTTAATTTATAAATTCCCCACGGGGTCCCTGAATTTTATTGCATGGCCAAACGGAGACCGACTATTAATTTCGTTCGTCATGAATTTGGTTTTGATTTATGGAAATTAATGGGTTCTTAAAAAACTCTTCTCTTACGAATGTTGAGTATGGAAGGCGACCCACGTAGCATGCTTACTCACGATGTGTAGAGATGTCGGTGAATTTAAGTTAATATTGTTTTGAGGATATTAATGCTAACAGTTAAATTCAAAATGTTTAATCTGTAAAATTATTTTCATGATTCTCAGGCTATATTCATCATGTCGTTCAATCCCTTATCTGACATTTTGAAAGAAAATCAACTTACTGGTCCTAACTATATTAATTGGAAGAGGAACTTAGATATTGTGTTGACTGCTGAGGGGTATAAGTATGTGATCAATGAGGCTTGCCCAGCAGAGCCCGCGGCTGATGCTCCTGAACAAGAGAAAGAGGAGTATGTCCGGTGGAATAAGGCTGATGAGATGGCGAAGTGTTACATTCTGGCATCTATGTCGAATGTTCTTCAATATCAGCATTAGTCTATGGGCACCGCGGCAGACATGCTTCTCAACCTCAAAAATTTGTTTGGGCATCAGTCTAGGGCTGCTAGGAAGGAAGCCTTGAGTGCTCTGATGAACACGCGCATGGCCGAGGGCACCCCCGTGAGGGAGCACGCCCTAAGGGTTATGGCACAGCTCAATGAGCTTGAGGCTATGGGAGGGTTTTATACACGGGGAAACCCAGGTTGATATTATGCTCAAGTCCCTGCAGAAGAGCTTTGATCAGTTTCGATAGAACTACAATATGCACAAGATGCATACGACTCTCCCGGAACTGTTGGCTGAGCTTTAGTCGGCAAAAGCCTTGTTCACTCAGGATACTCAGGTGTTAGTTGCCGAGCAGGCTGGACTTTCTGTTTTAGTTATTTTTACTGGAGTAGAATCGAAAGATTCGTTCCCCGGGTCGTATCACAAGGAAGGTTAGCCGGATTATTTCGTACGTATATTCAATCACAAAAAGAGAAATTAAATCATAACCCACTCTAATTCAATTGATATGGTTTCAATTATCAACTACGAATTCTAAAAATAAAGCTAGAGCACGTCTCAAATTCACGAAATTCAGATAATGGATGGAGAGTTAGGGAATCGGAGATATTCTTTTATGGTTATCAAGCAATCAATGAGCACACAGTCGCTCGGTTAAGGAATCAAATAACCTACTTGCTTAGAGGTTCATTCTCAATAGCATCTCGTAACAAGAGAACAGACATGAACAAATCAATAATTTACACACTTAACACATAGGCAATACATTAACGAACATGTTTATTTCAAACGAGCCAAGATCGATCAATTTCTCCCCTTCCAGTTCAACAAATCGATTAATTAGATTAAGATGTTGATCAAGCATCTAACCCTAGATTGAGCACAACTCGAATAGATTGAACGTCAAACAAGCACATTAAACTCAATCGAACCACAACAAACATCTCATATCCCTAACCAAATGATTTAGCCACTCATATTGATATCAATCACAACAAAAGATTCAAAACCATAATTCACATCCATAATCAAATGAAAGAAACTTACGAATAATTCAAGTCGAGAATTGAAATCAAGATACAAGTCGAATCACGTTCGTTTTGGAGTATCACAATCTCCAAAAGTCTAATCCAGCAAAACCAAGAAAATCCAAGTGAAAAGTGAAGAAGAAAAGTGTTTAGAGATGAAAAGAAGATGAAAACAAGTCTGGAATAATGTTTTTAGCCCTAGCATACGTCTTCTTCCCCAAGAGAATTCAAAAATCCTCCAAAATTGAATTAAAAAAATTGTTCCTAAAAATCTGCAAATCGCAACCTCCGCGGCGAAGAAAAGCTCCGCAGCCGCGACAATTCTTGAGGCCGCGAGACTTCTGGCGCAGCAGCTATCCGCGGCCGCGGTGAAGAAATGCTACAGTAGTGGGATTTTTGGCACTCCCGCGGCCGTGGGACAGTGTCGCGGGCCGCGGTGAAGGAAACTCGGCAGTTTGTGGTTCTTGAGTTTGTACACACGCGTCCAGGCTTGAAATTGAATTCTGTCTTTTCCCGTTCGACTCCTACTCATCCTTCTAGATAATTGATTTCACTCGACCATTTCTTCTTGAAATTTATAACCGACCAGGCCACCTAACCTGCACACCACAACCGACAAGAAAAACGCGAAAAACAAAAAGGAACTCCTAAATCAAACAAAATAAAGAAAAACACACGACAAGACACGAAACGGACCAAAAACCAAAGGAAAGACCATAATAGCGAAAAACGAAACAAAAATGGGACAAACACCTTCCAGGCTCCACAAAGGCAAGAAGAGAAAGAAGTATGCATGAAAGGCGAAGGCACATGTTGCTTTGCCCCGTGACCGGACCATTAGGCTGTGGCAAAGAAATCGAAATGAAGATGCCACAAGTGCAACAAGTCAGGACACTGGAAGGTCGACTGCCCTCTCTTCAAGAAAGGCAACTCTTTTATTAATTTCGTAGAAACATGTTTAGCGGTTGTATCTACTAGTACCTGGTGTGTAGATACTGGAGCCACTAACTATGTCTGCAATTCTTTATAGGGGTTCCAGGAAACCAGACGACTTAAAGAGAGAGAGATCACCGTTTACATGCGCAATGCCACGAAAGTGGCGGCTGTTGCAGTGGGAGACGTTACTTTATCTTTGCTAGTAATAGTTTGGTTTTGAGACATTGCCTTTATGTTCTAAGTTTTAGAAAGAACCTTGTTTCAGTTTCTAGACTTTCTATGAATGGGTTTTCTTTTTGTTTGATGACATGGTTGTTATTCGTTTAGGAAACCGTTTCATATGTTCTGGTTCATTAGTTGGCAATTTGTATGTTCTTAAACTAAACTGTCTCACAGTGCAACAAACTGAATTGAGTAATGTCTTGACTAAGTCTAATAAGAGAAAAGAGTCTTCGCAGATGAATAAAGCATATCTTTGGCACCTTAGACTTGGGCACATCAACATTAGGAGGATTCAAAAGTTGGTATCTATCGGACATCTCGGTCCTTTAGAAGATCATTATCCAACTTGCAAATCATGCCTGGAAGGTAAGATCGCCAAGAGGCCGTTTACGGCAAAAGGGATAGGAGCTAAGAAGTGCTAGGATTGATTCATTCTGATTTGTGTGGTCCTATGTCGATCCAAGTTAGAGGTGGTTACGACTACTTTGTCACATTCATTGATGATTACTCGAGATTGGGGTACATTTACCTGTTGCACCGCAAGTCCGAATGCTTCGAGAAATTCAAGGAGTATCGGGTAGTTGCGAAGAAGCTTCATGGTAAGAGTATCAAGTTGCTTCGATCTGATCGAGGTGACAAATACCTCTTTGGAGAGTTCAAGACATACTTGTCATAGGCTGGGATTGAATCCCAATTGACTTAACCCAGCACACCCTAGCAGAACGGGGTTGTAGAGCGAAAAATAGGAATCTTATGGAGATTGTTAAGTCAATGATGAGTTATTTAATGTTAGCAGATTCGTTTTGGGGCATGGAGCTGGAAACAACTTCGTGTATTCTTAACTTGGTTCTGTCGAAGTCAGTAGAGACTACTCCTTACGAGTTGTGGAAAGGGCATAAGCCCGAGTTTTCACATATTTGAGTGTGGGGTAGCCCTGTACACGTTCTGGTGCAGGAGGCTGGCAAGTTGGAAAAACATTTGGATGCACGAGTGTTTGTTAGCTATCTCAAGGAAACGAAATGTGGATTATTTTATAGTCTCGAGGATCAGAAAGTGATCATTTGGTGTCCTAAGAATTTTCTCGCACATGCTACAAACAATCACTGGATACAGCTCAATTTCACCATATTGTAAAACCTACATGAAGTTGAAGAGCTCCTATCATTGGCACTCCGATTAAGAAGTACACTAGAATCATGTGTTTCGAAAGTATCTATAAGACATGTAATGTATGTAGAACATATACCTATTTTCCTACTGTATACTATTTGACACCAACTCACTCTCTTGTCATCCAAATTATTATTAAAAATATTCTTTATGCTTGAATTTTGGACTTTTACTAATTCCACTTGGACCGAGTTGTTCTATTGGGATTTTATAAGGTCAGACTATTATTGGTCGGACAATCTCCTATCACCTAAATACAAAGAAAATTTCCTATGGGGTCAAGTCATTTTGGAGCAAGCATGAAGAAAAACTTGAAAAGTTCGAGGCTTAGTATTCTCTATAAAAAAACCCATGGGAGGCAGCATCATACAATAAACTGCAAGGAGATACTAAGTTCGGAACTATGTGAAAATAAAAATATTTTATATGGCAAAACACAAACAAGCATATATGTTCTTATTCCATGATGTTTAATGTTTTTCCTTAACTATTATAAGAAATTACAAAATGAACTCTTGGATTCAAAATTTAAAATAAGTTTTCCAACAAGTTGAAGGCCTAAAACCGGGACATGTCAATCATTCTCTAGTTGATTTGAAAAGTATTAACTATTAAACATCACATTGAGCTCAGTACACACCTTGTGATCCACCAGCAAGGGCAATAATTCAAACAGATGGAAGCAGAAAAAAAAAATATATGGAACAAAACTTTCATGTTAGAAAATGTTGGCACATCAAGAGACATTTGATGATTCATCATTTGATTCCTCTGAATCTGAACCATCAACCATTTTTTCTAGTGCATCCAAATCCCCGGCTTCTGAAACAGTGTGGACCCTAAGCTTCTCGGCGTCTTCACTGGCAAAGGTGTAAATTCACGGAAAAGCGTAACTTTGTCAGTTGTGACAGAGTACAATGACTGAACGAGATATCGAGAAGTTCAAAATAGTGCACTTACTCTGCTACCCCAAATATCTCTTTGACAGTTAGAGAGCTGTCTTTTGAACAGAACTCAGGCAGCTGCTCCATCACAAACAAAAAAGAGTTGCATGGTTTATTGTACTTACTAATCAGCACATCTCTTAGAAATGCCACAGTTTATGAGAATAACATAATATTCTACGCTGAAACTAGGCAACACAGGTGTAATGATTCTTTTAAAGCCCAATTTGACAAAAGAAAGAGATCAGATAATGGAACCCACAGCATTTTACTCGAAAACTTGGAAACTCAATAAAATGTTGGTTTTCGAACTTGGTACCAGTAAGGATCAAATTCATATCTAATGAAGCCTAGGTCAATACAAAAGCAATGATTACTTTAACAGGATAGCACTTCATGACTTGTCTCTGTGAAAAGATAAATAGAAAACCCATTCATTTTCGTGACAACTCTTAAATCCAGGAAATAAAGTCTCAGGATATGTACATAATTTTAGGCCTAACGAGAACTGGTATCTTCATGAAAGTCAACAAGATCACACCAATTACTTTACATCAATTAAGAAATCCATTACAAACGCACAAATGCCGATCATTTTCAGGGTACTGAACAGTCTGCTAAACACTGGATTTAATATTGCTAACTTTATCAGACATAACGTTCAACTTTCATTAACAATGTCTCAAAATCACAGCATTGAAAATAAGAGGAAAAAATTTGTTTTCCACATTCTATCACAAGCAAAGCGGAAGCTCACCTCAGAAAGATAATACACCTTTCCAAAAAGAGTTTGCACAGCAAGTTTTCTTTTGAAACCTTTTTCAGAATATCCTGACATATCCATGACCACTGGACCTGAAAAATGGATGCATGATCCAAGTTAAAAATATGGCTGTAAACATGTATGTGCTTGTCCTCTTGGTTCCTTTCAAATACTTGGATAATCTTATCTTTCAATCATTTTATTAACCCAAAGCATAGAATAAATCTTCCTTCACAACCTCCCTGGATCCAAGTAGAGTACATAAAAGTGGTAAGGATGCCTACTCATTCAAAGTTGATTTGATAGTTTATAAATTCATATTACTTGGTTTGCATTTCTACTATTTATCATATTGAATTGCAGAGCAAACACTGCGAGTATATTATTTTCAGAATCAGTAATCATTTCAAGTCAGACAAAGAGGACGGCTTCAACCGAAAATTGCAACAAACTGATGCAGTTTTCAGGTACCTTTGTCCTTCACAATCCTTCTTGAGATCTCATTCAGGATTCCAGCTACCTGGGAGTCATCTAACATTGTTTTTTTTCTGAGCTGGATCAAATTAGATACCAAATCTGGATTAAACGGCTTCTCGTTTAATGCATAACGAATATATTTTCGTAAAATTTCCTCCATGTCAAAGCCTGTCTGAAAATACAACAATGTGTCCAAATCAATAGTTTAAAAGAATTATGATTTTTCCATGAACTTAAGCAAGGCAGCCTTTTGCAATCTAAACAAAAATGAGGAATCATATTTAATATAGCCAATAGCAAGTATCACAAGGGGAAATTTCAAGACTCCGATTTATATATACCTCATGCTAAATACTACAGTAGTGATGACTATAATAATCCTAAGCAAAACCATAACACTTCCTTGTTGGACCCTCTAACAAAAAGATACAGGGATACCTCCTTCTAAAGAATGAAGGCCATTGCCATTTTCAAGCCAAAATTTACATATTCAGGGGTTAGGAACGCAATGCTGTGTACGTTATACGTAAATAATCCTTTCTCTGTCTTTTACTGGCAGATAAAATATATCAGTCTAATACATGTAGAACTTTTGAGGTTGCATTACAAGAATTTGACAAAAATAAGTAATTCCTCAGTGACCAGATATTGATTATTCCCATTCATATATGTATGCATGTGTGCAAAAAATTCCAGACAAATTTTCCATATTTGATGCGATCCACGTAACTGATATTGAACTTCTAGCTCAGTGCAAGATACAGATACTCATACAACAATAAAGCACATAATGTGCTTAAATAAAACAAAATAGATGGTGCATTTAACATTAACATAAATTTATATAGTAATANGAACTATCAATTGATAAAGTATGCTTTATTGACCTATTCAGAAATGTAAGCATTATACAGGAAAACCATTTTTCCCTCAGGAGTGTTTCCCAATTTTTTTTTTTCCCCGAAACGATAGAGAAACTCGATAAAAACAAAACAACAGATATTGATTGTTAAATCGAGCAGTTCACTAATAGAGTCTTCGGACACAACTCAGTGGCAAGACCCTATTGATTCTACCCAGCCAACATATGAATTGCCTATTTGGAAGCCAGTAGAAATTGTAAAATATTAAGATCTATGGTCATGTCAACAAAATAAGGGCAACTTACCTTCTGCACCAGTCCCTTTAAAGTTGATTGGTCTACTTCATCCATTCCCTTCTCAAAGAGCTCATCTACAGATTTGCAGAGCATGGCATTTTTATTGACCTGAATAACACACAAACAACACACAAAGGTCATCTAATATAAAAATTTTATAGAGTTCAAGGTTTGGTAAAACCAAAATAATATGATGTAGGAGATAAGGAAATAACAAATATTTATTTAAATTTTACAGAGTTCAAGGTTTGGTAAAACCAAAATAATATGATGAGGAGATAAGGAAATAACAAATATTTATTTAATCTGATATACAAAACATGTTTCAATGCCCAAAATACTCATAAGGGGAACTCAGCACATAAATGCTACAAGTGGTTAATGGAACCAGATACACATTCCAAAGAGGCATCGAATAGCATCCATACATAACTATATGGAAGTAAAACATCATGCCAATCCATGTTGAATAGAAGAACATAGGAGGAAATCCACATTTTATCAGGACCATGAATTCCCATCACACGACTGGATATGTATGAGCAAAGTTATAGAATATCTAAAAGAGAAAAAAAAAAAATCAAAATTTCACTGACTAAAACAAGAAACATGAGACCAATCAAATCGATTTGAAAAACAAGACAAGGGAAATACATATTTATTTGGATTAAACTTGTTCTATTGGCTCATACAAGGAGAGGTGAGGAATGTACAGGCTGGGGGAGAAAGGGAGATGAGTGTTTCACCCAAAGTGTTGTATCTTACTATTTTTTCTGTGACAAATTAAAGTAGTCAAGATAATATTATATCCACTTTATGCTTCAATGATTACTTGGATTGTTCAAGTAGCTTTCACACTTCACATTTGCCTTTATCAACCAATTAAGAAGACAAGATGGCAGGAGTGACAATGTTTGGTGTTACTCTAGTTTTCTTCATCAACATATGCATTAGTGCCAGGCATTGCACCCACCTTCCGATAGAAACCATATGGAGAAAAAAACATTGAGTTTGATTTTGACAGCAGTTACTATCACAGTGTTCTCAAATTTCCACCATTGTGGTACAGCATGGCGGATTTCGGCCTAACCGCCATTTTAAGGATGGCGGTTTATGGCTGCACCAGCCCACCATAGCGGGACTTCAGCCTGCCACCATTTTCTGCCATCCGCATTTGTTAACACTGCTTTTGCATAATATAAATTTTTGATAACCTTAAGGATATTCTACTTGAAACGAAACTGATGCTTGAAAGTGAACAGAGCTTCCGATTAGGATTATATATGCATTTCCCATTTCACACATCTCAGTCCTCATTCCCATTTACCATCATGGAGGCATCATAATTGTTACGGAATAGATATACTGGTAACACTGCATTTCTTCTGCATTACCTAGATAAGCAATCACACTTGAAATTGCAAAGCAGCAAGACTAGGTGTAACCTAAAAANAAAAAAAAAAAAAAGTAATAAAACTAACCAGTTTGCGGCGTTTTTCCCTGGGAGAACTAAACTTTCTTACGGTCTTAACAAATGCCATGACGAATGTGATGCCTAGATAAGCCAAGGGGACAGCAAGAACCCAGGGCAACTTGCTCTGGCCCACTCGGGGACCTGGGATTGCCTGCGTGACGGAGCCTGTGAACTCGACCAAATCCAGAGCTTTCTCCTGTATCCATGGCAAGTCTTCCTCTACTTCTGCTTCCTCCTCCACAAGTTGCTCCTTGTGATTGGATGAATTTTTGTTCTTATCACCACCCGACAGCGCTTTGGCTACAATTGCGCGATAAGGGGAAGAATTTATTGACGCGAATGAAAGGGGTAATGAAAATTTATAGATACGGCGTGTGTTAGGGGGAAAGAGGGATTTGGCATTGGGGCCGGAGTTATAGCAAGAGTAGCAGGTGATGCAGATGTTGCCCGCGGTGGCGGACATGATGAGTGGAGGGATTTTACTAGTGAGCTGTCGATATTATCTCGGCTGGAGACGGAGGACAGCGGGGTGGGTGCCGGACTCAGGGCTAGACAAAGGCTACGACGACGATGAAGGTGATAAAGGTAATAAAGAGGATTAAATTTTATTTTGTGTTGTATTTCTTTAAGTCTTTTTATTTTTGTTTTTTTTGTTTTTTTTCAAAACGATAGATATTATTGCTAAAAAATAAACAATTACAAACGAAGCGGTGACTAAGCAGTCGTCAACTACAACTATCACAACGATAGAATCAAAGCAGCAGTATACTTGAGCGCCCTACACAAAAGAAGCTAGTAAAGGGGATTGATTCTAGTCACCGACACAGACAAATGCTATTGAGATTGGTGTTTGACGATCAATCCCTAGAAATAATAAAAGACAGCCAAGAGACTAAACAAAGCACTGACCACTGATCAAGATATCCTAGCCAGACAAATAACTATAAAGCATAAAAGAAACACCTAGGAAAGACTATACAGAACCGGCCAAGAAGAAAAAGCACCTAGCAAGCTAACTAAGAGACCAGGAAACAAAGTAGATGAAAGAAACAACAAGCAGCTAACAGACAAGCCTAGAAAACTCTTCCCAATCACTACAAGCCGAGGTAGCCACGGATAGCTCATTCCTCCAAACATTTTGAACTACAATCAGATTCCTTGATTTTCATATCCACCATAAGATGCAGGCTGTTAGTTGAAATCTATCCTTTGAGATGGCAGATTTATTGATGTTGCAAAGCCTTGACCACCAGCTTTGAAGCTACCTGGATCTAATTCCTTACCATCCCCACAGAGAAGGGACAATTTCCAAATGAGTTTGGATCTTGGATAGTTATAAAAAAAAGATGTTCTTGAGTTTCAACTTATTCTCCACACACCTTACAAATAGGACCAACACGTAACCCTTCTTGCAGAGATTGTTAAGTACTTGAATGCGGTTTCCAGCACACCTCCACAGAAAATATTTAATTTTCCCTTTAATTTTAAGGCTCCAACTTTCCTTCCTCATCTGTTTTGCTTCTATCTGCTCTTTGCTCTTTTCAGCTACATCAAAGAGGTCCTATTTTTCTTCTACTAACTTTGCATAGGCAACAGAGAGTTGATATTTGCTTCTAGAGTCCCATATTACTTTGTCTTCTTTGGTTGGGTCCAGGCCTTTAATGATAAGGATTACTTCACTTACTGCCTTTGAAAAGAGTCTCAGCGCTAGTTCTCTAATCCAGTTTCTTTTAGAGGAATCAATAAGCAGGGGCGGACGGAAATATAGTTTAGGGGGGGCCATGATCCCCCCAAACTTTTGTGTTTTTTCACCTAAGTATATATCTATTATATTATATTAAGTATATTTATTTATTATTATCCCCCCTAACCAACTATTGATTTATTTATTTGATCAAGTGTGCTAAGACATGTCAAGTCCATTAGAGATATATTTAAAAAGCTCCATAAAGCCCAACTCCACCTTTTATATTATACTATATTATTTATTTATTAATGAAAAAAGGGCACAACAAGCTAAAAAAAAAATCGCAGCAACAAGTCCAACAACAATTCCTTAAGTATTTTGATCATTTTTTTTAATATTTGTGAGTACTTTAATTTATGCTCATGTTCATAATTTAATTTATTTATCTTTTTTAGGGATTTAGGATTTAAAACTAGCACTCAATATGTGTATTTATTCATCATTCTTAAATGTCTTAATCCATTCTCTCTAGTTTGGACAATTTGATAAAAAAATTGTTGAAGAGATGTATCATTTGTCAAGAACAGATGGATCGTATATAAGTTTATATCATTTTTTTATTTATGAATCATATAGTAATATATAGGCTTATACTATTTTTTAATAAGATCGTTGATTCTTACTCTTCCTGTGTTTACGGCGACCACAGAGCTTGCATTTTCGACTATAGCTATCGTTAAATCCAAACTTTGAAGTAAAATGGAAGATGACTTTCTTGTAAATCTTTTGACTAACTTTGTTTAAAGAGAAATTGCAAGATCCATTACTACCGAGTCAATCATTGATAGTTTTCGTGACTTGAGAGAACGTCGAGCACAATTCTAATAATCACAAAGTTTGAACGGTATGTATTTTTTGAACTACTTTTTCCTTTTTCTATTATAAAAATGAAACTTTGGCTTTTTAATAAAGTATGTCATTATTTAAAATAATTTCA
>BKCP01006515.1:747188-762047 GCA_008636005.1 Striga asiatica
ATTTTCTAGATACACCCCTGTCAATAAGGTTTTTGACCCATGTGTATTCCTCCCTCTCTGAGAGTTACAAATGGTTTGAAGCCTTGAATACCCATTTTGCATTGAATTTCTAACAGAGAGCCAAGAATCCACATCCAAGAGTTGTTGTGTTTTTGGGTAGCAGAGAAGAAATTGTCCTTGTCAAAGTTCTTTGCCTTAAGCAGCTTGCTGACAAGAAGATTTGGTTTGGTGAGGATCCTCCAAATCTGTTTGGCAATAAGATCTTTATTCATCAAGTGGATGTCCTTGAATCCCAAACCTCTTAATTCCTTTGGCGGAACAAGAAGATTCCAAGCTTTCCAGTGGATGGACTTATTGTTTGAAACCCCCTTACTCCACCAGAAGAAAGCAAATAATTGTGCTAGATTTTGAGTAGAAGCTTTGAGCAGAAAGAAACATGACATGGCATACAAATGAAGTGCTCCTAGAATGGACTTCATTAGCACCTCTTTACCTGCAAAAGAGAGAAACTTGTTTTTCCAATTTAAAACTATGATTTTTACTTTTTTCCCCACATAAGAGAATATTTCATCTTTTGATTTTCCAATCCAGAAGGGAAGGACAAGATACCTAGAGAAGGTTTGAGTATTGATACCCAGAAGTGTTTAGCAAATTTGGTTTTGGATATTTAGAGGATTGTTTTTGCTGGAAAAAAAATAGAGGAATTGTCTAGATTCACTCTTTGGCCAGTGAGATTTCGGTAATTCTGGAGATTATCATGAAGAAGTAAAGCATGATAATTGTCTGCCTGAGAGTAAATGATAGTATCATCAACAAATAGGAGGTGGGTGAGGAGAGGCCACTTTTTACAAATTCTTAAGCCTTTGAGATTTCTCCTTTGTCTTTCTGTTTTAATCAAATGAGAGAGAATTTCAAAGGCCACCCCTACTTAGTTTCTTTGGTGGGAGTTACATAACCACTCGCTGAGCCATTTATATTGAATGGAAATGAGGCTAATAATATGTAGGCCATGATCCCCTTCACAAAAGTCACATGAAAACCCAGTTTGAGCAAGATTTTCCTAATGCTATTCCACTCCACTCTGTCAAAGGCTTTTGTCATGTGTAATATGATTGCCATATAGTACTTATGTCCACTTCTGTGCCTATTCACAAAGTGCATGACCTCTTGAGCAATGATGATATTATCAAGAATTTGCATATCCGTGAATTGCAGTCGGATTCTCCCTAATGCACAGATGAAGACAATTTTTCAATCTTTTGGCAATGAGTTTAGAGATTTTTTTATGGATTACACCACAAAGGCTGATTGGTATATTGTGGAAAACTACCTCTAGGTTAAACATTTTGAGAATAAAAGTTATAAGAGTGTGGTTTAAGCTCTTAAAGATTTGATTAGACTCGAAAAAGCTAAGAACAGAACTGTAGATACTAGATCTAACTAAAACCAGAAATGCTGAAAGAAAAGTGAGGTCATACAATCAAGCCTTGAGCTTTGCTGGAGTTAATGCTGAAAAGTGCTTCCTTTATGTCCTCTACCTCTAACAAAGCCACTAAACTCACTGTTAAGATCATAAGAAATCACTGGTTGAATGATCTGCAAGAGTTGAGTTCCATCCCCTGAACGTTCAGTAGTGAATAATTTGGAATGGAACACCTCAATATAGGAGGCTATTGTTAGTGTGTATAATTAAAGCTTGGCTTTTTGCTTAGTAAACACTATTTTTCTGTTGAATAAGAATCATGTTTATGTAAACTATCTTATGTTATGATGTTTTACACTTGGATATTGTGGTTCATCACTGACAGACAGAAGATCACATATTAGTTACTTATAAAACATAAATAATATTGTTCACAACGTAGATGAAAATTAATGACCCATCGTGAATGGTTATAGTGTTAATCGTACAGTCTATCTTGATTGATTGGTTACACTAGTACACTATGTGTATTGAACGTATTCCAGAGAGGATAAGCTTGTTTTATTCTGATCAAGTAAACAAACTAGACCTTAGTTAATTAATGTGTACTCTTAACCCGTAAGAAATAAACAGGCACGTGCATACAGTAGCTACTACTTTGATTCACTAAAAAATGAGACTCATTCTGCTAAATCAATACTCTGATATGTTTTGGGTAGTGATGTTGTGTCCATGGTGTGTTGTTCGAATATTTACAGTTACCGTGTGCGATAATTTGATGATGTTCCCGAGATGAGCTCAAGAAAGATTATTATGTTAAACCCTGCATGTGGATTAAGTTCTAGTGGTACTAGTCTCGGCACAAGAAGTCAATTAATTATATTATCAGTAATTAAATTAATTGACGAACACTATATATTAAACACGGGGAGATAAATCGAGTAATTATTATCAGAGCCTCAAATGTAATTTGGGAACCAAATGGGGAGATCAGCGATATTTCTTTAGTGGACTGATATATCGTTCAAGTATGAATGTAGTGGGTTTGGCCAACAGTTGGACCCATACTTGGGAAGCTCATATTTGGCACCTCAGGGTGCCTGTTGTAACCTATAAATACACAGCCTCCCTTTGGATTTTAGCATAACACACGCATAGAACTCTACAAACTTAATCGAGAGAGTTTTGTTCCGTCGCCCACCAATATGAGCAAATTTGTGGAAGGTAATACAACAGAAGTCCTGAGGTCACCCAAGGTAACACTGAGACGTCTACCAAGTACTCGTGCACTGAGCCCCACTCGTCCACGCACTGAGCCTTGCTCTTTGACTACCCGCGAAGCACGTGAACGCCAACATCCGATCGTGAGCAAACCCGCATGAGCACAGTCGCAACACGATGCGCGTGATGCCTGTGCAAACAAAGCATGCTGCGATCGTGACCTGCGCACGTAGCGACCGTGACCCGTGCACGCACAGGACCAGTCGAGACGAGTGATACCCGACGACAACGAGCATTCCCCAACAATAGACATCCATGACACAATACATAAAAGATGTGACGATAAGATCTCTCAGAGCCGTTTGTCCGATCACGTAGGCCGTGTAACTCTGTACAAAGCCTACAAAGTCTTAAGCCGTAAATGTTCAATCTTAACTTTAGTCTGTTGTGCTTTAGACTTATTTTTCAGAGCCTAGATCTGTGACTTGCATGATTCAACGTTCGTAATATAACCCTAACAAGTGGTATCAGAGCACTTGGTTTAATTCGTTTTGTGCAAAGTTTGGATCTTTAAGGCTTTATGTGATTTATGCGCATAATTGTGTTCAAGGAGCTACATATATCTGTTAGACTATTTTGCATAACTTGGTTTTTCAGGTGATTAGATATTCTACTGTTATGGCCTTAAATGTATGGTTTTATTTTTGTGCATGTTTTTAAAGCCTCGGGATTTTCGAGGAATTTTGGGTTTTGATTGCTTGTAATAAATTTATTCACGGTGGGGCACCATATAGATTTGTTATTTCCTAGACAAGCATATAAACTCATTCGTGGGTCTATGATTCGTGCAATTTATATTTTGTAAATTATTTGTTGTCTGCACGAACTTGGACAACCACGAAGACTGGCAGACCTCGATGATTGGCAACCGAGACCCGACGATCGTACGGTCGCAGCTGTGCACGGTCGCGCATGTTGCGGTGGCCCGTAAGCATTTGACCAAGGGCAGGCAGCAACTGAGTTGCGGTGTGCACAGGAGACGGGCGCTGAAGGCATTCGGCGACGAGGAAAGCAGCATACATGGGAGTTGCGGGAAACTTGCGAGTTTTTGGCGAGGTGTTGTGCCACGGTAACCCAAGGTGTACGCATGCATCGCCCAGGCATCCCCGAGCGCGTAGATGTTGCAAGAGAAGTTCGCGAACATCCGTTGATGCACATGCATTCGTAGTGTGTTCTTCGTGCGGAGCTGAGTGCTATGTGCGACTCGAGAGACGCTCAAGCTCGCGTGCATGCAGTGATGCACCACCGCCCGCTGCAACAGGGCTCGAAATACGCATGGCGCTATGAGTCGACGACCTGCGCAGCTACCTGACAACGTACAACAGACCCATCGACAGGTCCAGCGACGACGCAAAGATTCCAAGAAGGGGCTATCTTAGAGAAGAAGCTTGCAACCTTTTTAGTTCGATTGATAAGGAATATCTTTCCCAATGGGAAAGGGATTGATTATTTCTTAGTTTTCTAAGGATCCTAAATTAATGGAGTAAACAGTTCGTGTATCTATTTCTGATCGTGATTATAAATCTTTTTCGAGTCATTAAAGCCAGAACCTAGACAAAACGGTCGTGAAAAGGTAGCCTGATTAGAGAAGCAGCCATTCAAGGGTCCGGTCCTTGTCCAAGGCCTCTTTAACAATTGACTTCACGATGTTGTGTGCCTTTGGACATGTGTCCTAGTAAAAATTTCGGTTGAGTCTATTATCATGGTTGGTTTCCTTACATAAGCTAAAAGAGATCAAATCAAGCAGAGTTAGAATCATAAACAAGTGAATGGACTGGGCCATATTGTTTTTTGTCACAAGAAGTACTATATTTTGTAATGTCCTGACGAGAGATTTTTTGTAATGAGAGGATTCCAAAAACAGGACATTCCATATTTATAGAATTTGTAACGGTAGTTGGTGGGGTCTTCGGAGTCGAACTTCTTTGTCCATGGACCATGGCATACATAATTCTTCGAGACATATATGACTTTTGCATGCCTAGTTCTTACCCTTGATCATGAGAATGTTTCTTTTATTAGCATTTAGAAAATTTTGTTCAGAATTGAATGCACTTTCTGCATGCACAAAATCATGGCACACAATAATTACATTGTTGCGAGAATGAAGAGGTTGAAAATTTTCACGAGGCAGTTGAGACTTATCAACTAGTGTTTGTTGATCAAACCTTTATTTTATTCACTTTTTCTTCATTAGTTATATAAATATGACTTCTTAATTTTGATTGAAAAAACCTATTTTGTTCATAGGAAAAGTAATTTAGTAAAAGAAGTTTGTAGTAATGAAGGTAGCATACAAAATTATAAACATAAATTAAGTGAGAAAATTGGTGTAAAGATGACATCTCACCATTGTTGATTGTGTTGTTTCTTAAAATGGTGTTTGAAGGACAATTATAACCGTTTTCACGCAGTAGTCATTGCCTTTATATAAGTCGTGTGCCTTTATATAAATCATGTTGAATTTCCTTTTTAGTTCATGTATTAGACGACATCATTTTTATTTTAAGTACATTTTTTAGGTCTGAGACAATGTTGTTTTTCCTTGTATGTATGGATCAACAATTTAAATACTATACATGAGCATTTTTATTGGTGTGGAATGAAAAATTTATTTTTTTGATATGAAATTCTACATTGTATCTAAAGCTAGTGACGAGGGTTCTGAGTTGTCCTTCAATGGTGGGCAATCGAAACATAGAGGCGTGAGCATCACTAAATGCGAAAGCTGGTACTAGCTCAAATATCCGAGTGGATAACCCTTTTTTCTTAAATGGATCCGATCACTCAGGTATGCATATTGTTTCGCATCCACTCAATGGAACAAACTTTCTAGCTTGGAAACGATCGATGATGATCACTCTTGGTGCAAAAACGAAGATAGGGTTCATAGATGGATAAGAGGTAATGCCGGGAATGAATGTGAATTATGACAAATAGAGAAAGATCGATTGGAAGGTTATCTCATGGATTCTGAACTCATTGTTGAAGGAGATAGTGGATGCTTTCATATATGCAGAATCGTAAAATTATTTATGGGAAGATATTTGCTAATGGTTTGGTGAAAGTAATGGTTCCCTAATCTAACAATGCCAAAAGGATATTGCAAGTTTAAAACGGGGAAATGAATCTGTTATGGTATATTTTAACAAGTTGAAGAAGATGTGGGATGAATTAGGGTACTTGGTACCACAATTGATGACCTGTATATGTGAGGTTGGCAAGGCTGTCATGGAGCAGAATATGCAGACAAAGCTTATGCTATTCTTAATGGGCTTGAATGATAGCGATGACCATGTGAAAAATCAATTGCTATTGATGGATCCCTTGCCAACAGTGAATAAGCGTACTCTATGGTGCTATCTGCAGAAGTACAGCGGTCTACTCACTCAACATCCGGGGACATTGTTTATCCCATTTTTGTTGCTATTCTTCTTTATGTTTTGCGTGTATTTTCCCCCGTTTTGGGTCGTTTCTTAGGTGTTGCCAGTCCATCTAGTCATTTCTCGTGTTATAGTGTTATTTAGTCGTGTTTCGTGTTCTCGTTTTCTTTTCTCCTATTTTCCCTTGCTTTTCGCATTTTTTCGGATTTTGGTGATTTCAGGTTATCCTAGTTACAAAGGTATTCCATGCCCGTTCATGCGACAAACATGCAGAGGTCGGATTTTCAGCCCGGGCAGTACCCGAACAACGTGAGCCGAGCCGAAGAAAAAGCAACATACGGACTCCCAACACCTTAGCGCCGCTAAGGTTAAAAGGCTAGCGGCGCTACCTATTCTTATCGAGGGTTGGGGCGAACAACTAAGGAACCTTAGTGGCGCTAAGGCACCTTAGCGGCGCTAAGGTTTGTTTTGTAACAGCCGCAATTTTTATGGATTTTGAATGGGAGAAGGATAAAAACTTCGAACCTAGGGTGAATGTGGGATATTCCAGACTTTGTAATTTCGTTTTCTTCACTCCAGAACTTATTTTTTTACCTAGTGTTTCATAGGATTTAATCTTGGATTGTGAAAACACCAAGATTAAGCTTTTGGATTTGGATTATTCGTGGTGTTTCGACATTGGATTCATATTTAATCGTAAGCATTTCTTTTCATTTTGTGTATGGATTTGATGGCTTGCTTAATTATGAATTGTTGTGTTGAAATTGCAATGAGTGGCTAAATTCGTAACTAGGGCTAGGGGATAATTGTTCCGGTTCAATTTCATTTGTGTGTATGTTGATTGCTCAATCTATTCGAGTTATGTTGAACCTAGGGTTGGATGATTGATCACCATCTTAATCTATTTAATCGATTTTAGAACCGAAAGGGGAAGAATAGATCGATCTAGGCTCGTTTAGAATATACTTGTTCGGAAACGTATTGTCTATGTGCTAATTGATTCGATAATTGTTCGTTTATGTTTATTCTCTTGTTATGTGAGTTATTGAGAATGGATCTCTAAATGAGTGAGTTTTTTGGGTTCTTTAGCCGAGTGATCGATTGTCGTTTAATGTATTGAGAACCGGAAACGATTTTCCCCGACACCCTAGTCCATTTTATCATTATTTGAATTGTGCTTTGGGTTGTGAAGTCAAAATTGATTGTTTGAGAATCATTAGTTGTTAATCACGTAGTTGATGATCGAAACCAACCATTTGAATTAGAGTGTTTAGGATTATTTTCTCTTTTCATAAGATTGAATAGTCGTACAAATAATCTGGCTGACCTTCCTTGAGAAATGACCCGGTGTTCGAATCTTTCGATTCTACTCCGGTAAAACTTACTACAACAAAATGGCGTCGTTGCCGGGGAGGGTTTAGGACTTATTTTGTGCGCCTATTCATTTTGTTTTCAGTGTTTCTTTTTGTTTTTGTGATTTCTTGTTTTGTGTTTCTTTTCGTTTCATTTTCTTGTTTAGGCTTAGTGTTTTCTTGTTTTGCTTTTCTTTGTCTCCCTCTCTTATCTATCTGGTGCCCGTGATGTTTTTGTTTTTTTTGTTTATGCGTACCAGGAGTGGTTGTGTAATCATCCCGAACAACGAATCCATCCAGAGGGATTAACAAGATATGTTTGCTAACCTTGCCCCTGAATATTCAGACTCAGCCAACCGAGACTCAGATAGCCAAGGAGACATGGCACACAACGGTGATGAGGAAGTGAATAACCCACCTTGTCATCTCCTTCGTGATTTGGCTCAACCAATAATCGGGCCAGTGACTTCATGCATCCGGCTGGGGCCAGCAGCCCGGAATTACAAGCTAAAAACGATCCACTACAACCAGCTACCTTCATTCGACCACTAACCCAATGAGGACCCACTCCATTTCATCCGGGAGTTCTATAATGTCTTTCAGACTTTTCGTCTCCACAATCTAAACGAGGACCAGCTGAAGATAAGATGTTTCCCCGAGACACTCAAAGACCAGGCCAAGGCTTGGTTTATGACACTTACTCCCGACTCCCTCACCACTTGGGAGCAAGTGTACACCAAGTTCATTAGGAAATACTACTCCCACCAGAAGACGCAGGAGTTTCGGTCCCAAATCGTTTTCTTTGCCTAGCAACCGAACGAGCCACTTCATGAGGCGTGGGAGCGCTTCAAAGACCTTCAGAGACAGTGCCCACACCATAACTTCCCACATGCCTTGTTAATGAACAGATTCTATGACTCTCTTCACCAGAATCTCTAGTAATGGTGGACAATGCAGCCGGTGGAGATGTTTTGGCAAAGACGGCCGAGAAGATGAATGATATTTTTTAGGCGATGAGTTCTAACTCGTCTCAAAAGAGCAGTAGAGGGAAGAGAGCAGTGGTAAATGAAGTATCGTTTGGGCGAGACATGATGGCCCGTCAGATAGCCGAGGTCACGGAGCAGATACGGCTACTGAATGCAAGGGGAGGCCAGCCAATGCAGACTATGACCGTAGAGGCGTGTGGAGCATGTGGAGTCCAAGGGCACAGATCTGAGGTGTGCCCCTCGGCATTTGATCAGGATTTTGGTGAACAATATGAAGATGTCAATACTCTTCAAGGCTACCAGAACCGGCCTTCCAACGACCCATACTCAAAGACATACAAGCCGGGGTGGAGAAATCACCCAAATCTCTTGTGGTCCAACAACAACAACACCCAACAGTCTCCTCGACAGAATTTCATGCAGCAACAACCCCGACCACCTTCATTCCCCAACAGCAGATGAGGGCGAACTATGCTCAACAGCAGTAACAACAGCAGCAAAGGGGTTAGATGGGTAGGATGCAAGCACAAGGAGTCGGCTCCAGTTCATCAAATCAAGACGACAAACTGGACAAGATTCTCCAGTTTATGGCCAACAGTGAGCAAAGGGGCTTGAACACCGATGCATCCATCAAACGCCTGGAAACACAGTTGGGCTAGCTCGCCACCAGAGTTGGGAACATGGAGGCCGACTCAGACAAGGGGAAGTTTCCTAGCCAACCTAAGGAAGCCAAAGCCATAACGGTGTTGAGAAGCGGGAAGAAGGTAGACAATCACGTGGAAATGCCCAAACTTGATGACCCTAAACCGACCGACCAACCCAAGGGAACAGAAGACAGCCCTAAGAAGAGTGCAGAAGCTGATTCAAAGAAGCAGATAGATGGCTCAAAGTTACACAGGTCATCAAACCCTTTCATACCAAGTATACCTTTCCCTCGCCGACTTCGAGACGAGAAACAGGAACAACAATTCCGAGACCTATACAACATGCTTTTAAAGGTCAACGTCAACCTGCCACTCCTAGACGTGATCAAGAACATGCCTTCCTAACGTGAAGTTTTTCAAATACTTAGTGACCAAGAAAAGAAAATTCGGAGATGGAGAGAAAGTGGTGGTCTACGAGGCTGCAAGTGCTATGCAGCATGATCTTCCCAAGAAGGAACGTGACCCCGGGGGCTTTCTGATTCAGATAGCCCTCGGAAACAAAAAGGAGGCTTCGGGGATGCTTGACCTCGGAGCAGGAATCAATCTCATGCCGTTCTCCATCTTTCAACGGCTCGGCCTAGGAGACCTGAGACCGACCCGTATGTGCCTACAGCTTGCAGACCGTCCAACTCGATACCCAAAAGGGGTAGTGGAAGATGTCCTTGTCCGTGTTGGGAGACTCATTGTCCCTGTAGACTTTGTCGTGCTGGATGTGGGAGACGTACAGGAGAATGGGAAGGACCACACCATCCTTCTCGGCAGACCATTCATGGCCACCACCAACACCCTCATCAATGTCAAGAATGGGACATTGAATATGATTGTCTTGGGCGAGTCCGTTTCTATTTCAGTCCGACAAGCTACATCTGCATCCTCAGTGAACTTTGTGGAGGAGTGCGCCTTCGTTGATATAACCGATCCGTTTGTGGAAGAGATGACCGTGCGAGACTTGGAAGAGAGGTCAATACCCAACCTCGAAGATGACGAAGAGCCGACTGTTCAACTTATGGAAGCCGGAGAACCCAGATCAATAGCCCCACCTATGTTAGAATTGAAGGAGCTGCCCAGACACCTCAAGTACGTGTTCCTTGATGACGAGAAGCAAAAGCCGGTCATCATCTTTGCCGAGCTTTCCCGTGATGAGAAGAAGGAACTGATTGATGTGCTCAAGAAGAATCAGAAGGCGATTGGGTGGAGCCTCGGAGACATAAAGGGCATCAGCCCTTCCACATGCATGCACCGGATCATCCTAGAAGAAAGTGCCAAGCCATTTCGGGATAGTCAGCGGCGGCTAAACCCGAATATGATGGAAGTTGTAAAGACGGAAGTGCTCAAGCTCTATTCAGAAGGGCTCATTTATCCAGTGGCAGACAGCAAGTGGGTCAGCCCGATCCATGTAGTGCCGAAGAAAGGGGGTATCACGGTGGTAGAGAATGAGAAGAAGGAGATGGTTCCCACCCAAATCACTACCAGATGGAGAATGTGTATAGATTATCGGCGCCTCAACGCCGTGACAAAAAAAGATCACTTCCCGTTTCCCTTCATCGATCAGATTCTCGACCGTCTCTCGGGCCATCAGTTCTACTGTTTTCTATATGGACTCTCCGGCTACTACCAAGTAGCAATAGCGCCCGAAGACCAGCCCAAGACGACCTTCACGTGCCCATTCAGCACCTTTGCCTTCAGACGGATGCCATTCGGCCTATGCAATGCACCCGGGACTTTCCAAAGGTGCATGTTCTCTATTTTCTTCAATATACTTGAGGATTGCCTACAGGTATTTATGGATAACTTCTCTATTTTTGGCACTTCATTTTCTGATTGTCTCCATAATTTATCTCGTGTGCTTGAAAGATGTATTGAATCTAATTTGACCTTGAGTTGGGAGAAGAGTCGTTTTATGGTGACTAGTGGAGTTGTGTTAGGCCATGTGATGTCTAATCGTGGTATTGAGGTTGATAAGGCAAAGATTGATGTGATTGAAAAATTACCCCCTCCTGTGAATGTGAAAGGAGTTATAAGTTTTTTGGGTCATGCTGGTTTCTATAGAAGGTTTATAAAGGATTTCTCGAAAATTAACCAGCCTTTGTGTCACTTGCTTGCCAATGGTGTGCCATTTGTGTTTGATAATGCATGTGTAGATGCCTTTGATAAGTTGAAAAATAAGCTTGTGACTGCACCCATTGTTATTGCTCCTGATTGGTCTTTGCCTTTTGAGATTATGTGTGATGCATCGAACCTTGCTGTTGGAGCCGTCTTAGGTCAACGAGTTGATAAGTTACTTCATGTAATTTATTATGCTAGTTTGACCTTAAACGGTGCCCAACTGAACTATTCCACCACCGAAAAAGAGTTTTTAGCCGTGATATTTTCTCTTGAAAAGTTTAGATCTAAAGTGATTGTTCATTCTGATCATGCGGCTCTTAGGTATCTCTTGAGTAAGACTCAATCGAAACCTAGACTCATTCGGTGGATTTTATTGCTGCAAGAGTTTGATGTGGAAACTCGGGAAAGGAAAGGTTATGAAAATATTGTTGTTGATCACTTGTCTCGCATTGTTCCTTCTGATCATTCACTCACTTTGCATGAGCATGTTGATATAAATGATAGTTTTCCCTATGAGCATGTGAGTGAAGTGACTAGTGTTCCTTGTTGTAGCAAATTATTTTTATTTTACCGAGCACCAAATCGAATGATTCGTTTCCCGGGTCGATCTCTCGAGGAAGGCTGTTCGGAATTTAGAAATGGTATTGATAACACATAAAAGCAAAATAAATCCTAAACATACTAATCAAAAGATTTGGTTGGAAAATTATCAACTAAGATATAACAAAGGATGATAATCTACCTAAAAATATGAACTATAAAAAGATAGACGAGCTAGGGTATCGGGAATAATCGTTTTTGGTTCTACACACATTTAACGACAATCAATAACTCGGTTAAAAGGCTCGACTAATTAACTCATTTAGCGGTTTAACCTCAATACGTCTCCGAACATGCTGATAAACATAAATGAGCAAATTAACGAAACAATTAACACATAGACAATACGTCTCCGGATATGCCTACTCTAAACGAGCCAAATTCCACCAATTTCTCCCCTCTCGGTTTTGAAATCGATTATCTCTACGACTCCTCCCCTTTCGGTTCTAAAAGTCGCAATTCGTAGAATTAACAAATTCTTAACTCAACAAATAAATATTCACTCACAAATCAAAGTGTCACTCTTTGATTATATCAATAAGTTAACCTAAGTGTCACTCTTAGGTTATAACCATTTATCAAGTATGATTTTATCAATTCATAATTAAAACAACTCGTCAAGATTGAGCTATTGTCATGCACGTAAACGAGAACGAACCGAAATGATTATCCCTTAACCCTAGCTAAAGGATTAGCTACTCATATCAAATTCATCACAACAAAATACTTCTCCTAAATTAACCATTAAGCATGAATTAATTCAAAGAGAAAATAAACTTACATATCAATCTTCAAGTGTTGAATTCAAATACAAGTTTCATCCAAAAGACAAAATAAAGAAAATACAAGAAGAATGAGAGGGAGAAATGGAAAAATGGAGAAGGAAAAAATGGGGGAGAACCCCCTTGGTTCAAAGCATCCCAAGGGTCATGAATGGTGAAGATTGATTATGTTGGGAAGTTGGAATGGACCATTAAACATCCTCTCCCCCCAAGGTGAAGAATTCCTCCCTAATGAAGACATTGGTCCGGTTTTTGTGGCCACTTTTCCCCCTTTTCCGAGCTTGGAAAGCTTCTAAATAAAAACTGTGAAAAGTGCTCTCCGCGGAGGCCAAAATCTGCACTGCACCATCTTACGGTTTCTGCTCGTTCGGGTTCGTTTTAACTCGGAATTGATTTCCGTTTTTTCCTACACGTCGCTAACGAACCCCTCTATTCAATGATGCTTGAATGGACAAATTATTCGTTAAATACAATTCTCTCAAAGCTTATGACCAGCACACCAAAGACGTGCTTCGTGCGACTTCGCGCGACTTCGCATATTGGGTTCGTTCGGACTCGTACGAACTCGAAATCAAGTTCCGCTTTTTCCTATATATCGCCAACTAATGCATCTATCCAACCATGATTTCCCGGACCATTTTCGAGCTAAATCAATTCATCACGGGGCTTCCGACCTGCACACTAAAAACAAGAAGGTAAACGTAGAAAAACGACAAAATACACGAAAAACACATAAAAAGCCAAAATAGAATAAAACACAAAACAAACTATTAAATGAACCACAAACTAACAAAAAGACCTAAAACGGGGGAAAATAAACGATAAAATAGTATAGAAAAACATAACAAAAATGGTCACAACATTCCTTGGTATGCAGACATAGTGAATTATTTGTCGAATGGAGTCTTGTTGTCTAACCTCTCTTCCCAAGAGAGAAAGCGTTTTGTGTTGATGTGCAGAAGTTATTTTTGGGACGACCCATTCCTTTTCAAGGTGGGAAAAGATGAGATCCTTCGGAGGTGTGTGCCTGAAGAGGAACAACTGGATGTCCTTGCTTTTTGCCACGAGCTTCAGTGTGGGGGACATTTTGGAGGTCGAAAGACCGCCCTTAAGGTCCTCCAATTAGGTTTATTCTGGCCGACCCTTTTTAAAGATGCTTATATTTTTTGCAAATCTTGTGACCGTTGTCAAAGAATTGAGAATATTGGCCCAAGGAACGAGATGCCTCTTGTAAATAACGTTCATGTGGAAATGTTTTATGTTTGGGGCATTGATTTAATGGGACCATTTCCCAAATCTTTTGGTTTTGAGTACATTCTTCTTGCCGTAGATTACGTGTCCAAGTGGGTTGAGGCTATCCCCACAAGGACATGTGATGCTAAAATGGTCATCAAGTTTTTGCAGGGTCATGTGTTGAGCAGGTTCGGATTTCCACGAGTTATTGTGAGTGATGGGGGCAAACATTTTTGCAACCGGATATTCGAGAAACTGATGAAGAAATACAACATTTCACATAAGGTAGCCACCCCATATCATCCACAGACTTCAGGCCAGGTAGAAACGAGCACAAGCAGATCAAGACCATTCTTGAGAAGACGGTGAACTTGTCTAGGAAGGATTGGTCCAGTCGTCTTGATGATGCACTATGGGCCCAACGCACAACTTACAAGGGAGTCTTGGGGATGAGTCCATTCTGGCTCGTCTACGGAAAGGCATGCCACCTTCCGGTCGAGATCGAGCACAAGGCTTTTTGGGCAATGAAGCGGATGAATCTTGATCTTGATGCAGCCAGACGTGAGCGGATGTGGCAACTATCAGAACTTGAGGAGTTGAGGAACGAGGCTTACGAGAACTCCGAAATTTACAAGGACAAGGTCAAAAAGCTTCACGACTCAACCATTGTCCGAAAGAACCTTATTCCCGGTATGAAAGTCCTCCTATTCAACTCCCGACTTTGTCTCTTTCCGGGAAAGCTCAAATCAAGATGGAGCGGTCCATACCTTGTTGATGAAGTATTAACTCTTGGAGCTGTTCGACTCCGAAATCCGGCAAATGATGACTTGTTCGTGATCAATGGACAGCGGGTGAAGCCGTACTTTGAAGGAGAATTCGGGAAGCAACATGTCGAGACCATCAGTCTCGGCACACTCTGTATCCTTGATTCAGATTGATGCCGAGCTCCCGGCAATAAACCGAGCTTATTTCTGTACTTTTTGTATATATATATATATATATATATATA
>BKCP01006515.1:762057-803272 GCA_008636005.1 Striga asiatica
CTCTCACACAAGCATCTCATTTTTTCCTCTTCAGCAAACACACAACCGCGACCATCACATTCAACCGCACCTCATCTCCGACCAACCGACAACCTCAACCAATCACTCAACCTCCGGCGACGCATCTCCAGCACATCACGACCTCTGACACGTCATAAACCCTAGCCCCTGAATCACTAAGGACCGTCCACCCCCGTCCACCACTCACCAACAGCGACAACCTCCGACCACGAGCTACTCCGGCGTCACCAATCATCCACTTTGGTTTCAGTCAGACTTCACCTCATTCGAACCCTAGCTCGTGAAGACTTGCTCACATCCGGCCGAATTTCCACTCCAAAGGTACCGTTAGCTTTCCGAAATTGTTGTGTGATCTTTGTTGAGGCGCGAGGGGGCCAACTCCGGGATCGAGCATCTCCAAATTGTTCACAAGCTTGCAAGCCCTAGCCCCGCACGTCACATGTTCGATAAAATACCCAAACCGAAAACCATGGTTAAAGGTGGAGCTAATTCAAAGAAAAAGGCCCCAGCAACTTCAAAGGGCAAAGCGGCGGCCTCCACGAGCGCCAACCCCGACCCGGCTGCCCCGGCATTGTCCTTAGCAAAACAACACGGCATCCCCCTTGAAGTCGTGTCATTGGACGAGGTCAACGCGTAAAAGGCTTCACGCCAGGTTCGTTCTAGCGCCATGCTATATCGATTGAAATACTTCAACGACAAGCTCAAAATCGGTGACGATATTCTCCGCTACATCAAGTTGCTCGATCTCGAGGAATTCGAGGATATGGAGTCGTATGCTTACCAATATTTGACTCTGGAGTTCTTCAGCACAGTCACCAAGCACGAAAATGGGAAGTCCCTCACGGCTCGACTTATGGGCAATGAATATAAAATCACCGACAAGGTGTTGTGCGACATCTACCACTTCGATTCCTCCATCGAGTCACGCCACTGCCCCATGGGATTCAAAGTTGACCCACATTGGGCAGTCATCTCCCCCTGCGAGACATACAAGAAATCGGGGCCATCTTCGGGTCTAATCAGCGACTTGGCGCATGTGGTGATCCACAAGTACATATCGCAGATGATCTTCGACAAGAAGGAATCAAACAAGGTAAGCGAGCATCAAGTGTTCATCTTATGGTCCGTTTCTCACGACAAGTCGGTGACCATGCTACAATACCTGAAGGACACCTTGTTCGACATACGCAACGACACGAGACGTGGTCCGAACTTGGGCCATGTGGTGTCCAAACTAGCAGAGTACTTTGCGGTTGAGACCGACGAACCCCAAATCCGTGCCAAACCGATTTCACAGAAGGATCTCTGGCACGCCAACTACCTGATCAACCCACACACCCCGAAGTCCGTCACCAAGCGGGCCAGCTACAAGGCCTATTGTGAGGAAATGGGTATACCGTTTTCGGACCACGAGTCCCAATCGAAAACCGGTACGTCAACCAGTCCGGCCAGCGAGAACCCTCATGATGGAGATGAGGACGAGCTCGACACCAACAGACATTCCACCCACGAGACCATTCAGCCTCCTCCATTGATAGAAGCGCATACGGGTGCTTCTTCCCAGTCAGCTGGACAGCCCATGACAACCGATGGGACACCTGGGCGGACCAACAGTACCAGCAGTGGCGCACTTGGGATACCCGTTTCAGCCAGTGGGATACCCATAGGAGTGCGGGTAGCAGCCATCCTCCACCACCACCATCACCGGACGCACAGTGACTTGTCACTGTGCTTTGTACGTTTTCTTTTTTCTCTTTCCCTTTTATTTTTGTATAGCTTATTTTATTTTATTTTCGAGTCAGTTAATTGTGTGGTCTAACTCTCTTGTACTTTGGATTGACAATGGGGACATTGTCTTATCTTAAGTGTGGGGGAGTTTTACGTGTTTACGTGGCTATGGGTTAACCAGTTCTAGTTTTTATTTCTAGGATTGCTTTTGCTTTTCTCTTGTTTCGTGGATCGGTATACATTGTAGGATTATTGGTTTGTGTTTTTCTGAGCCTAGACTTTGGTGTATTGTAAGATTAGTTGATGATTGGTTGATTGGGTTAAGTAGTTGTGATGATGAGAATGAGTGGCATATCTTGATGAATTGGTTTGGTTGTTCTGTTGACAGTCATTTTACCTTGTGAGGTTTGAGCCACGTTCATTTCTTTTCTCGTGAGATATTGGTCAGAATGGTGTCAATTAGAATTTTTCTTGAGTCTGCTTGGAAATAAAATAATTGGATTTGTGAACATGAATATGATTGAGGCATTCTTTGTATTTCATTTTCCTTTTCTTTTTTCTGAAAATAATTTCGCTAGTCACCCCTTTTGAGCCTTATTGATTTTCTTTCTCTTACCTCGTGACGATGATATTGTGGAGTTACGTGTGTAGATTGGGAGGTGATTCGTGTTTGTATATAAAAAAATAAAAAATAAAAAGAGAGAAACCGAATGGATTACATAAAATGTCCAAAGGTTCTCACACAAAAAAAAAAAATAAGTAAATAAATAAAAAAAGGGAAAACCGAATGGATTACATAAAATGTCCAAAGGTTCTCACAAAAAAAAAAAATAAAAAAAAATCATGAATAATTTGGGAAGTATGTTGGTTTTGGAGTAGTGGGAGGAACTGGTTGGTGTCAGCAACTGGAGGAATTCATGATTATGGTTATATGATTAAGTGAAGTTGATTTTTATTTAGCCAGTTAGTCTATATTTATCCTACCCTATCCAAAGAGCCTACGTTACAACCCTTAAAGCCCTCTTGAATCATTGTTTCACGAATTTGATTGTTTTAGAGTAGGAGTTAGATGATAGGCAAATTTACGATTGATTCGACTGACGACCAATTTGGGTGTACCCGGTTGATATTTGAGAAAGAAATTGAGTGAGGTATATATGATACACTTCTATACTCGAGAGTTTTATGCCATTCAAAATAGCCAAGTTAACAGTTGAGGTGTGCTCTTGTGATCATTTGAATTCTTCTTGACTTGATTGATTGGTTTGAGATCAATCTTGCTTGAACCGTTGTCCTTGCTCATTTGTTTATTTTCCTTTTCTTTTCTTTTCCTTTTTTTTTTTATTCGGGACAAACAAAGGTCTTAGTGTGGGGGAGTTGTTTGTCCCATTTTTGTTGCTATTCTTGTTTATGTTTTGCGTGTATTTTCCCCCGTTTTAGGTCGTTTCTTAGGTGTTGCCGGTCCATTTAGTCATTTCTCGTGTTTTAGTGTTATTTAGTCGTGTTTCGTGTTCTCGTTTTCTTTTCTCCTATTTTCCCTTGCTTTTCGCGTTTTTTCCGGTTTGGTGATTTCAGGTTATCCCAGTTACAAAGGTATTCCATGCCCGTTCATGCGACAAACATGCAAAGGTCGGATTTTCAGCTCGGGCAGTACCCGAACAACGTGAGCCGAGCACGCGAGCCGAAAAAAAAGCAACATACGGGCTCCCAGGACCTTAGCGCCGCTAAGGTTAAAAGGCTAGCGGCGCTACCTATTTTTACCGATGGCTGGGGCGAACAGCTAAGGAACCTTAGCGGTGCTAAGGTCTGTTTTGTAACAGCCGCGATTTTTATGGATTTTGAATGGGAGAAGGATAAAAACTTCAAACCTAGGGCGAATGTGTGATATTCCAGACTTTGTAATTTCATTTTCTTCACTCCAGAACTTATTTTTTTACCTAGTTTTTCATAAGATTTGATCTTGGATTGTGAAAACACCAAGATTAAGCTTTTGGATTTGGATTATTCGTGGTGTTTCGACATTGGATTCATGTTTAATCGTAAGCATTTCTTTTCATTTTGTGTATGGATTTGATGGCCTGCTTAATTATGAATTGTTGTGTTGAAATTGCAATGAGTGGCTAAATTCGTAACTAGGGCTAAGGGATAATTGTTTCGGTTCAATTTTGTTTGTGTGTATGTTGATTGCTCAATCTATTCGAGTTATGTTGAACCTAGGGTTGGATGATGGATCACCATGGATCACCATCTTAATCAATTTAATCGATTTTAGAACCGAAAGGGGAAGAATCGATCGATCTAGGCTCGTTTAGAATAGACTTGTTCGGAAACGTATTGTCTATGTGCTAATTGATTCGATAATTGTTCGTTTATGTTTATTCTTTTGTTACGTGAGTTATTGAGAATGAATCTCTAAATGAGTGAGTTTTTCGGGTTCTTTAGCCGAGTGATCGATTGTCGTTTAATGTATTGAGAACCGGAAATGATTGTCTCTGACACCTTAGTCCATTTTATCATTATTTGAATTGTGCTTTGGGTTGTGAAGTCGAAATATCTTGTTTGAGAATCATTAGTTGTTAATCACGTATTTGATAATCGAAACCAACCATTTGAATTGGAGTGTTTAGGATTATTTTCTCTTTTCGTGCGATTGAATAGTCGTACAAATAATCCGGCTGATCTTCCTTGAGAAACAACCCGGTGTTCCAATCTTTCGATTCAACTCCGGTAAAAATTACTACAACAGACATTAATTCTACTATGGCTATAGGAGTAAATTCAATGGATCAGGAAAGGAGTACAATAGCAAGCTACAATTCTTCAATAAGAGGACAGGAAGAGAAGGACTATGACTTTCAAAAGAATACAAGGGCAAGCTGGTGTGTGAAAATTGGAAGGAATGTCATGAAAAATCTACATGTTTCAAGTTACGTGGCTATCCTGATGAGTTTGAAGAGATGAAGGAGAAGAGGACAAAAGGTTCAGAAAAGATAGTGCAAACAGATGGTGTTTCTAAGTAACAAATCACTGGTTCCAACACAATTCCAGATATTTCAGCTTTGGCATAAGAGTTGGCTAAATTATTTGGAAAGATCTCATATGAAACTGAAAGGGAAAAGTCTTACAAAGAGGAAGACCATTTTATAAATTTTTCAACCAATAAAGAAAGGGAAGAGAGGCATTATGCTCTTCCTATGTTTGATAAAGTTAATGGGGGTGCTTGGGTGATTGATACAGGAGCTAGCTTGCACATGTTCATTAATAAGTCATTGATGAAAAATATGAGTGACGTGAGCTCACCAATTGTTGTGTATCTGCCAGATGGGACAACTAAAATGGTTACACAAGTTGGAGAGGTGATGGTCACGAATGATCTAGTGCTATATGAGGTTTGGTTTGTCCCATCCTTTAAATATAGCATTTTATCAGTTACTCAAGGTTGCATGACTTCAAATCTAAGGTGTAACTTCACATCTGTTGGTTGTTACTTGCAAAATGATGTAAATGGGAAGATAGTAGGGACCGGTAAGCTGAAAGATAAATTGTACATACTTGATTGTCCTTACAGAACAAAAGCCTCTAGTCTGGCTTGCTAGGTATCTTGCAATACATGGCATAAAAATCTTGAACATGCTTCATTTGGGGTTCTAAGACAAATTCCTTTTAGAGTCAAGTTATAATTGTAGCATTTTCCTTTTACGAAGCTATGCTGGATCAACTAGGTTGACTTAATTGCATGACTACCCAGGGAGTGTCCCGGTAATATATTATGTTAAAATTTTTAACTAAATTAATGATAATTTTGCATCAATCTTTAAGATTAATATAGGCTTTTGAAATCCATGAAGAGACGGATACAATAGTCAATAAGGTATAGTTTATTGATCTGAACTCGGGCACAAACTGCGCATTAACATTATGTTCACATTAGTCTTTTTTATTAGACGGTCTAGCTGTACGACTACCTCAGTTTCCCTTTAACTAGAATGCTTTTTAGGTCACGTCTTCGACTTGCATACCTCCAAGTCGTGTTTCTACCAGGCTAGTTGAGGGCCCTACCTCAACCTGTGGGTGAGCCTCTCTACCTGTGGAGTCGCCTTCGACTTGGCGACTCTTCGACCTCTTGTGTCCTCGATCACCGCTGGTTCTCCTAGTTTGGGCAGACTGCTTCTCAGTTCTAGTCGACCTGATGTGGTGTCCCATATCAAATTTTAATAAAAAAAAAAAATTTAATATATAGAATTAATATGATTAAATAATATCAATTTTTAATTTGGAAAGGAAAAAAATAAATGTTAGCTATGTCTGTCCTCCACGCTTTTCAGTTTTCACCTTCTTTCCCAGGCAAAAATAAATACATAAAAATAAAAGAAAATAAATTTCTGATCCCACAGGACATAAATACAGCATATTCCCATTGCCATATGCAGCTTCAGAATGATACTTATTTACTAGAAACATTTTCTTTATGTTACATTAACTATAACTATTTAAGCACAATCTTTTGACATACAACTATAAATACAAATACAAATTTCACCTTTTGACAGGCGGTCAAAACCGTTGAAACAGCTATTAGCTAAAAACGCCGAAAAACAAACCAGGCGAAAATATTACACACATATGACCATATGAGCTACAACCCACAATCAATACCAGGAAAAAAACTGCCTCAACACACCCTAACAGTGCCCAACAGCAGATTTCCCTTACTATGACAAAAATCACTACATAAGAACAAAAACTACAACCCTCAGCCCAAAAACATATTATTATTATTAATACAGCACATTCCCATATCCATAAGCAGCTTCAGGATGGTAGTACAGAATCTCCCTCAACACCATCTCCCTAATAACACTCTCCCCAACACCCTCCTCCACATCCACATCCACATCCACCCGTTGTTGGGCCGGCGCATCATGGCCCGATTCATAAAGGCCCGACAAGTACGGGTGGCACAAGGCCTCCTCCACCGTTATCCTCTTCGCCGGGTCAAAAACGAGCATCCTCTCAAGCAAGTCCACCGCTAGAGGGTCCGCGCGCGGGTACAGTGACGCAAAGCGGGTCCCACCCGAGAAATTGAGAGACTGCACAAACTTTTGGGCCCGGGCATTGTCGATGAACTCGAGGTCGGATTCGGGCCGGGTTCCGAGAATGCCGATGATGAGCCTGAGTTGGGTCAGGCAGTCGTTACCCGGGAAAATGGGCTGACGGCCCATGATTTCGGCAAGGATGCAGCCCGCGGACCAGACGTCGATGGAGGTCCCGTAATTGTCGCACGAGAGGAGAAGCTCGGGGGCGCGGTACCAGCGAGTGACCACGTACTCGGTCATGAGGCGGCCATTGGCGCGGCTGGTGCGGGCCAGCCCGAAGTCGCAGATCTTGAGGTGGCAGTTGGAGTTGATGAGGAGGTTCCCGGGCTTAAGGTCCCGGTGGAGAATGTTGGCTGAGTGTAGATATTTCAATCCCCTGAGAAGCTGTAAATATAGTAATAGACAAGTTTGGTGAGTTAGATAGGCCTCTGATGGATCTTGAACACAACAGGGTAACCAAAATTGAATCTAAAAAAATTGAAATTGCCAAAGTATGAAAAACTCAGAGAAAATAGTTCAAAATGTCAATGTCATTGCAACCAATCTCAAGCAAATGTAACCTGTCAAATTTTGATAATCGGGAAATTAGGGGTGCAGTCCCACACAGTGAAGCGCATCATAAGAGGGTGAGCCTAGATGCACCTTGGTGGGGTACCGTCCCAAAATCAATTGATGATGGGAAGAGTAGCCCACTTGACTTATAAACTAGGCTCATTTACCCTATCAAATCAATCAGGGGCAAGCTATAGCCCCTTCAGGTGGGGCATAGGCCCCACCTGGAATTTTAGATTTTTAATTTTTATACTATATATTCTCGAAAAAATAAATATAAATTGTGTAGTTCTAAAAAAATAATTTATAAATGAAGTTGTTTATTATTTAATTTTTTTTTTCTTGTTCTCTCATATCAAATTTTTCTTATTACAATGTCTTATTTATCTGTTGTATCTTTATATAAATTTGTCAAAACATCCATGCTACTTAATAATTGTTATGTTAGAGAATTGTTGCCAATTAAAATTCATGTCAACTACGAAATTAACTAAGAAATAGAATTGTAATAAATTCTTTGCTCCAACATTTGAGAAATATTGTCTCTTTTCTACTCATGTCGAGTACAATTTAATATGGAGAAAAATCATGAGATCTTGGCATATATACAACTTAATATGTTTTCATTGGGTAGATGAATATTTTTATTTTGATAATAATACATTTCTGGTCATCAGAATGAATAATAATAATAATAATAATAATAATAATAATGAAATTTAAAAAAAATTAAAGATATTGTAGAACATTTCATCTTGAATTATATCAAAAAATTATAATGTATATGTATATTGTTATTTTTTGTCTTATTTGTGCCATTTTTTTTATAGCCTTTTCAATTACTACAAAAATTTGGTCCCACCTCATTCTATTTGCTAGATCCGCCCTGAAATTAATGTGGGACGACTCAAGTGATATTCCAACCACACAAAGGCAATCTAAATAGTTTCAATCTACTATTGAATTATCAAGCATTATTACCTGAAAAATGAAGTACTTGCAGTGATCATTAGACAGAGGCTGGGAGGATTTAATTATCTGGTGCAGGTCCGTGTCCATCAGCTCGTACACCATGTACAGGTCCTTAAAGCCCCGCCAATCGGCAGGCGCCATCACATCCTTGAGAACGATCACATTCTCGTGCTTTGCCCAACGCAACAACATCACCTCCCTCAGAGTCCTGAGCGCGTCCACCCGATTACCGAATATGTTGTTGACTTTCTTGATGGCCACACGCTCGTTTGTCAACCGATCGACAGACGAGCAAACCACGCCGTATGCACCTCTGCCTATGGGCTTTATGGGGATGTATCTAGCATCGATTTCGAACAAGGTACGCCACATTGTGTAGTAGTGCTTCCCTTTGGGAGTAATTCCATTTGGGGCCTCTACTGGGGTTGCCATTTCACAGGTATTGGCCATTGTACAATCTTTTTTNTTCTAAAGACGGTTTCTCCAACGTTTTACAATTGTTGGAAAAAAAAAAGAAAAAAAAAAAAAGCAAAAAGCTTGGCAAAATCTCACCGCAATCTTTCGGTGATAACAATGATAATCCCAAGCTGATCGTGATTGAAAATATCATACTATGTTCTTTTGCCCAGATCGACTATAATTCTAATCTTGGGCGGATAAAATTTGGCAAGGAATTAAATTCTTACTTAACTCGGACAATGGGTTGGAGAAATAATTAGGTGGATAATAAGGGCGCAACTCTAAATATTTTAGATGAACAGATGAATTAAAAAGAGAAATGGACAAAAAAGAGGATAGTTAATTATTGTAGATGGCGGCGTTGTTCTCTACTATTCACCAACAATACAAAGACAGCTAATAATTTACGTATCTCGCTCTGATTTTTTGTTCAGGTACAATGTAGGAAATGCACATTTACTTGTCTTCTTGTTAATTTAATTAATGTGAGATTAGGATTAGATATACGGAGATTTGCTACATTGGGGCATATACTTGTCAAGATTCGAGTTTCGAGCTTCATAATTGGGTAAAATGGGGGAAAAGGGGCAGTTTCTTGGCGTGAGTGAATGGACTTTTGAAAGTTAGGAAGGTGCTGTGACGAGATGAAACTACAGCTACGTGCCACGTGGAAAGAGGTGGGTTTCGGGCCATGCCAAGCGACTCTTTGCAGCCCGTTCTATTTTGAATTTTCTTTCGTCTTTCTTTTTCTCCTTTTCTTATATTGGAAAGCTGCCAAGAATCAGAATTAACTCGGCCGAAAACTTACAATATTTGGTTAGGGGTAACATAATTTGACCAATAAAATAGTTGGATAAAACTCTGAATAACATTAGTATGGAGTGTGCTGGTAATTAACCAAATTTCAGTCTTATCAAATTCGAGCTTTCTTGTTCCATACCCATGGGTCTCTTCAGTCCCTGAGGCTATTTGGCCTACATTCCATTATTATATATGGCATATGGGTTCATCATTTCAATTTGAAAAACTCGGATTGTTAGTAAATTGTCATTTTGTTCGTCTTGTATGTGTTCTGATAAATGCATAGATTTGTTTAATATTTATGTCTTATATTGTATTTTACAAGGTCATGTTTTAAACTTTTAAAGCTCCCCATACGTTATAAAATAGTATAAAAAACGATTTATGTAATAATCGTGCAAATTGTTTAGAAAAAAAAAAACAACTAATCGTACAAACTAGAGGATACTTGGATACAAATCTAACTCAAAAAAATTCAAACATTTTTAACTCAACAACTTTTTTAACTCAACTTTAATTTAACTTTGTCCTTATCTATTTTCGTAACAACGCATGTTGAGATTGGATAGCTGAGCGAAAGAAAGAATATATCGAGTTTTTTAGTAATTTGTATTTCTGGGGAGAATGCCGGACTGTTTTAGCTAGTTCGGCCGAATTGAGCAGGGGTATCTTAGGGGCTCAGCCAAAAGATCCCGACAGTCTCAACTATGTACCTATTTATAGTATGTGTATGTGTACTTCGTTTTTACTGTTCATATGTGTGTAGTACAACTGTGTGTAGTACAAAATCTATACTAAATCTAGCCTTTATTCCTTCATTAAATGCCCAATGATTGTTCCCGAATCTCGGAGGCCATCGGAGATGCAGATAAGCTGACGCGTGTCCCTGACGGCGGTATGGTTGAGAGTCCTGTCTTCATTAAATATGCTCGTCCCCTCACTTCCGCAGACAAAGAGTTCGGCATCGGTATGAGCTCGCCCATTATCGCGCCAACCCTCTTGCTGTCGGACACGCTCGTGGGTCGACCGAGGTCATCTGTGTCCTATACACGCGTCGTACCTTCACAGACAGGCGTATCCGGATGTCAACAAACCTCACTATCATCAATATTATCAATATAATTAAATAATATCAACCAATCATTCTTACATATCACATCAACCTTAATTTACACATCACATCAACCTTAATTTACTATTCATCTACTCACATTATTTTAATTAAACATCACTTCAAATCATCTCTCTCCTACTTTTACATCAAATCAATTTTAATTATTTTATTTTAAATATTATTTTAATATACCCAATAACAATTAATCATACCACTTTTTTTTAAAATTAACCAAACAAAACCAAAAAATTCAATCAAATAAAAAAAAATTATATCTAAGCATCCAGCTTTCCGTGTCGTGTTGTTTCACAAAGGGCCAAAAGAGACCGGACAAATGGGGATATTGGTGTCCTTTCACTTGTATTTATTTATACTTGTGTGCCATTGCGGGCTTTTTTAGGCCTATGGTCCGTCCAGTCATTATTATTTAGAGGAATTTGCACCCTTACCAACAGTTATAATTTTTATTACACTTATATGCTCCTTATATTCTTATTTATAAAATTGCCTAACTAAGCCAAAAATATTTCAATTTTACCTAACATTGGGTTGTAACGTTATTCCCTTTTTTTCCTGGCATATTAAATGCTAATCAAATTCTTAATTTCAATTAAGGATCACCTTAAAACAATGGACAAAAAATTGAAACTAAACAACCCACAACTCTGCTAAACCCCATCTTCATATTTTCCTTCCTATCCGCGAAACCCCCGCCCCAAGCCAGCCCCATCCCTTGCGCCGCCGCATTGCCTCCGTCGCATGGAATTGGATAAAATATTGGTTGACCAGGTAAAGACAATCAATTGAGAATAAACCAGAATGGTTCCCACACATATTGAATATGCAGATGCTCACTTGGATTAAATAATTCCTCTATCGCCATATTCTAATCGAGAAATTCACTAAGTTTGTTGATGATAAGTTCAACAGTAGTGGGAGTAATGATGACGGAGATCTACTGCTTTCCGCCCGAGGGATGATAGATCCAGAGGGGAGTACGGAAGAATTTCTTAGATGTATTGTAGTACCGGGGCAATCTTTCCGGATTCGCTCCACCTTACTGCCTTGCTTCCCTGCTTTACAGTCTTACGGAAGAATTTCTTAGATGTATTTTTGTTTTTGGACAAATTCTCAGATTAGTTTATGATCAGTATATGTACATCATATACTAAAAATATACTATTTTCATTGAATGGATGTTTGTTTTAATGGATGTTTTTTTTTTTTATATGAAAAAAAACGTGAAATATACTGTGTATCATACTGTTAATAAACTAGAAATATATTGTTAAAAAAAAGTGAAAGATATATTATTAATAAAACGTGAAAGATATCTTTTTAAACTAGAAATATACTGTTAATAAACCAAAAATAAACTATAAATATTTATGATTGACCCGTCNGAAGACTTAATTTTTTTGTGGAGGATATGTTTTTAATTGCAACATATACTGAATATATACCAACATAAACTCAAAATATACCACCTGACTTCTGCGTAAATAACTATATATGTTTTTCCGTATATTTCCAGTATATTTATGGTAAAATTTGACGTCCTCAGCAAAAATCCGATCGACTCTTCTTCGTTTTTTTTAGCAAATTTATACACAAAATTTTGCTAAACAATTTCACGTCCCCAGTCGTTTTTTTGCAGTATATTTTTGGTTAATCGTTCTATAGTGTGAAGAAGAGTATAGTGCAAATTCAAATTTTATTTTATTTTTTCATTTTTTTTTGACGTGAATCGATCTGGATGAAAATCCGATCGTTTTTTTCAATATATTTTTCTGTGTATCATGCTGCTTACTGATGATGAGAAAGCTTCAAACTCAGATTTCCTATATTTCCATATGAAATGCAAAAACCATAAACTCATGATTTTAATTCCATATTCTTTAAACCATTCCTTTTTTTTTTGGAAACCTACCGGAAATTATGCTAGAGAAAATTGGATGGGGTCCAACTATGTAACTGAATTTTAGGCATTTATGTAGTTGATTTTCCACAATTAGGTAGAGTCACAATATCTTGTGTATGGATGGTATTTTTATAATTTTTTTTATTTCGGGCAGGAGGGATGAAAATTTCCCTATTATTTATTTAAGAATTGAAATGGGTAAGATGAAATATATCCTCATGTGTCAGCTTTGGGAATTTTTCATTATTCAATTTTTGGGGTGTCCTAATCATTTGATTCTTGCATGAAAAACTTTGAACAAAGATAAATGTTGGAATTCACATTGTGCTCTATCATTCTTACTCAGTTTATTGTTGTTTTTTCCTTCTTCATTTTCGGTTTTCTGGTTTGTAGAAGACGCATACTTTACTTATAAAGTCGCGCTCTTTTTAATTTGTTTGTAGACTGTAACGACGTCGTTTCCCATTAAGTAAGAGAGATAGTTCTAATGACGTCGTTTGGGTCCTTAAGTGTATGTGTTTAGGGATTTAAATACGTTTAACATGCAGAATGTGCGCTAAGTAATAATACAAAAATGGAGGTTTTCTCCCCCAAATTCTTCTTGGCTTTGAACATGGACCAGAGCGGGTTAGCTTGGTGATCCAAAATGAAGGATTTGCAAGCTGCATTCTAGCTGAACGAAGGTAATAGAGCATTTTCAGAGGAGTTCCTAGCTAGAAATTCAACAATGGCGAGAGACACGAAGCAGGATTCATTTTCTCTCGAAGGGTCCGATGGTCCTGGTACGATTCTCGTTACACATCCGCTAAGTGGAAACAATTTTCTCTCCTGGAAAAGGTCGATTATTATTGCATTAAGTGTGAAAACTAAAATCGAATTTGTAAATGGAGAAATCACTCCACCAAATAAAGATGATGATGATTATTATGTTTGGAAGAAAGTTGAATGGACAGTACTATCGTGGATCCTAAATTCTATGTCAAAGGACATTGCAGAATCATTCCTCTATGTTGATACAACCAAGGAACTATGGGATGACATATGCCAGTGATTTGGAGAAAATAATGGACCGCTGAGATACAAACTTAAAAGAGAGATCTCAAGCTTGAACTATGGTAACAACTCGGTTATGGAATACTTTAATAAGTTGAAGAAATTATGGGATGAGTATGCTTGTGTTGTCTCTATACAAGTATGCGCATGTGATAAAAGGAAATTAGTTGCTCAACAAGAGTCAGAAACTAAGTTGATCCAGTTCCTTATGGAACTCAGTGATGTGTATAATAACTTGAAAAACCATATCATGCTGATTGATCCATTGCATTCCGTGAACAAGGCATATTCAATGGTTTTAACTGCAGAAAGGCAAAGAGCTGTGCAAAATTAATGTGACACAAAAGTGGATAATGTAGCTATGGTGGCCAGGACAGAGAATTATGGTAGAGGAACATACACTCAAGGTAGAGGGGGAAATAATGGAAAAGACTGGCAAGGTGAATATCAATCCAGGCTGGACGAGGGAGAGGAGGTAAAAGGCGAACTAGGGAAAAAAAGGCAAAGCTACTGTGTGATAAATGTGGGATGAGAGGTCACACTGTAGCTAGATGCTTCCAAATTCATGGGGTACCCGATTGGTTCAAGGAGTTGAGGGAGCAACAAGGAAAGAGCTATGCAAATGTAACATAAACATATGACCATGGAGAAACAAATAAAGGAAGCAGAGAGTATAAAGATATTGGAAAACAACAAAACCTTAGCTCAGTTATTCTGCAACTTCAGGAACTTACAAAGTATATCAAAGAGAATTGGAAGTGAAAGTTGACTACGCTCAGTGTGTGAGCTTCACATGAAACAATGAGGAGGATGAGGTATATTATGCATTGTCAACCTTGCGTGGAGAGCATGAAAATGAATGGATCATTGACACAGGGGCAAGCAAACATATTTGCAAAAATGTTGAAAAGATGCAAAATGTGAAAACATTTCATAGACCAATCATGGTGTGTTTGCCTGATGGAACGATGAAAACAGTGATACACAACGGAGAAGTGACCCTAGATGATGACTTGGTACTTCATGATGTGTTGTTTGTACCAAGTTTCAAATACAACTTGATTTCAGTGATGCAATTATGTGAGCAACAGAACCTGAAATGGGAATTCTCCAGAGAAATGTGTCAACTATATAATGGTGAGAATGGAAGAGTACTTGGTGAAGGGAAAGCTGTGAGAAATCTCTATGTGTACAACAAGAAGAGAACAAGAGAACTAGACATAATCTCCTTCAATATGTCACTGGAAACTTGGCACAGATGTCTGGGACATGCCTCTTACTCTACCTTACAACACTTGAATTTCTTGGCACCAAGCTGCAATGAAGATGGTAAACAAAAGTTGTACTCCTGTGATACTTGTTATAAGTCCAAACAACATAGGTCACCTTTTCCAGTATACAAACTACTAGATGTTTTGAGCTAATACATGTGGATATCTGGGGGCCATGTACAGAGGATTCATGACTCACACTCCTTTCTTCCTCACTATTGTGGATGATTTTAGTAGGAGTACTTGGGTTTTCCTAATGATGCACAAGTCTTAGGCAGGAAAGTTGATAAAAGGCTATGTTAGCATGGCCAAGACACAGTTTAGAGTTGATGTTAAAAGAGTTAGAACAGATAATCGGAAAGAATTCTTGGATGGTAACTTACTTAAATTCTTTGGAGATAATGGTATACTGCATGAAACAAGTTGTGTATACTCCCCTCAACAAAATGGAGTTGTTGAGAAGAAACACATGCATCTACTTGGTGGCTTTTGACTGAATGCATGATGACACGTATTCGACATTTTGAGCAAGTGGCTTATCTCCTTGGGTGGTGGGAATTGGTTCAGGGTGTGCGGTAACTCATTTCACATTGGCTTAGGACCGTACTCGGACGTGATGAGATTGGTTGAGAATGGCCTTTTTTATAGAAGTGGTCAACATGTATGCCTCATAGCTGAGAACGAGGTTGACTTATTCGTGAATTTCGTGATCGGCGTATTTTCTTTTGACTAGAACACTCCTAGTCATCTAGACTCTAGGGATGATGCATGTGTTGGACTAATGATGGCGTCATCTTTATTTTAGAGGTCTTTACATTAGGTCAGCCAAATTCGTGTATAACACGATTGGTATTTGTATCCATAAATAAATACCTTTTTATATAAAATGGGCATTACAACTTAACTACAAGCTCTATAATGTAGCCACCTTAAAGGCTGGAGTGGGCTTCAGCCATCAGTCATATTGTTTTTTCTTTTTTTTTTTTTGTTTCTAAATTTATATCAGCAAAAGATATTTTAGCTTTTATTATATTAGATTAGTCATGTATTAATCGTACTTTGGCCGAAAGTAAATTATATTTATTTTAGATTAAATTAACTAATTCTATACTCGAACATGATTTAAGTCTGTTTCTATTTTTCTTTTAACTTATAACGTTGTTTTTCATCCTTTTTTGTGTGTGTTTATTTTTTTCTGTTTTGGTTAAATAGAGCTCAATTTGAATATTTTTATTTGAAACAATAGATGATACTTATGTCATTTCTATTACTTCACATATGTAATATATCATTTACTTTATGTTTTGATTTATATAATTAGTTGATTGTGCTCGACTTCCATTAGAATACTCAGTATGTACTTCAATTTATGGATTCCCATTTTATTTTATATATTCGTTGAATTTTTAATTAAATGATATTTGAGTAAATGAAATTTGCTAAATCTCGAGTGTGAGCTGGTATTATCCCATTGGGATCGTTTTTTATTCTCCTATTGGGAGCTTTGTAGTTTAGTATGTTTAATTTTTGTCGTTCTTGAGTCTTTTGTTTGGTTTCTAGCGTTGCTAGTGTCGGTGCTAGGCGGACTTCAAATTCGTCCTCCTAGTTTATTCACCTTTTGGTTGTATTATTCAGTTAAGGGATGTACCTTTGCACATTTGTGCAGTTTTATCTATAAAATTCTCTATGGTTCTGGAAAAAAAAAAAGAAGAAAAAGAAAACTACTAAATCTCATCTTTATTTGTGTGCCATATTCAACGAAATGATATATTAACTTAACTGAGATGTCATATAACAAGAATGGTTGGACTATTAGACGTCTAACAATCTTTTTATAAATTATTTTTTTTTTCTAATTAAAATTTAAATTCATGAAAAAAATTATCTTTTTACCTTTTAAACAAAGTCCAATAACTCAATAGAAAACGACATGTGTCATATTAGAAGAGAATAGTTAATAATTTACTAGGTTTTATAAAACGAGTATCGTCTCCATATAAAACACGACTACAAAGTATAATAAGTGATATTTTATTTTACAAATGTAACATCCCATTTTAACATGTTTCAGTATGCGACATTTAATTTATATTAAATATTTAAAAATTATTTTCAAACTTTGACTGTTTCATACATGTCTACTGTTGTGACTATTTTGTTACGTCTTTCATATTTCTTTTACATTTATTTTTCCCCCGTTTTAGGTCTTTTCGTGAGTTTTTAGTTCGTTTTGTGTTTTATTATGTGTTCTGTTCCATTTTGGTTTTCTTTGTGTTTTTCGCGTGTTTTTCCAGTTTTTCGTGTGCAGGTCAGAAGCACCGTGAGGAGTATATTTAGCCCAAACATAGACCGGGCAATCATGGTTGCAAAGAAGGGTTCGTTAGCGACATGTGGGAAAAAACGGAACTCAATTCCGAGTTCGGACGAGCTCAAACGAGTCCAAAAGGCAAAGTTGCGCATAGCTGTCCTGAAGTCGCGAGTCAAGTCGCGATTCGCCAAGTAAAGTCGCGACACGCGACCAAAACTGGGGCTAAAACAAGATTTTCGAATGGACGTCGCGACTCAAAGTCGCGACTCGCGACATTGATCTAGTCATGCTTTTTGATGTTCGGGGCCACTTTTCCACCTCCTACACCACTTATCCGAAAATCATGGCTTCTTTTGAGTTATTAACTCATTGTGGAATTGATAATGGATCACTTAAGCATGATGAGTGGAAAGAATTATATAAAAATGATCAAAGGACCATGGATGTTCCCTTCTTGAACCTATATAAACCCCCCTATGGTGATGTTTAGAGAATCATTCATTCATGTAGTTGTATAACATTCTAATCCCTCATTCCTCTTCTTAAATACTTGTCTTGAGAAAGAAGTGTTTAGGAGAAGGAATTTTGGAGAAGTTTGTATTTCATTTGGTGTGCACTTATTCTCGGTTTAGCACTTGTATCGAACTTAATTCTCGATTTGGATTTCTTGTAAGTTTTCTTTATAATAATGATTATTTGCAATAAAGTTTATGTTGAGGTTATTTTTGATATGAGTAACTAAATCACTTGCTAGGGATAAGGGATGAACCTTTGAATTAGTATGTGATTATCGTGCTCGTTAATTGTTCACTTTGTGTGAGTTAATTATTAATTCGGTTTTTGATTTTCACGTTGGAATAAATATTGTTGAAAAGTGACATTTCAACCTTGCTAATTGATTTCTAAGTATTGAAGAGTGACACTTCAATGTTAAACTTGTTTTCATATTTGAATATTATATATTCCATTGTGACGATCAAGATCCGAATAAACTAGACGACTGATAATCTTTTCTAGTTTATTCTAATCGACTCTTAAACCGAAAGGTGAAAAGTCGATCGATCGAGACTCATACAAAATAGACTTTTTCCGAAAGGTATTGTCTATGTGTTAAACAATTCATTAATTTACCGTTTATATTTATTCTCTTGTTCCGAAAGGTATTGAGGATAAATCTCTAAGCGTGTAAGTGACTCGATTTCTTTAACCGAACGATCACAAGCCGATAATTGCATTACTATTCAACACGTTCATTCCCGATTCCCTAGCATCTTTCTCATCATTGAATTTGTAATTTAATTTGTTAAATAAATTTGTTTAAAAGAAACTTAGTTAATAATCAAAATTTCACAACTTGAATTAGAGTGTTTAGAACTTATTTTCTCTTTTCGATTGAATACACTACAAAATAGTCCGGCTAACCTTCCTTGAGAGACACGACCCGGTGTTCGAATCTTTTGATTCGATACTCGGTAAAATAAAAATAATTTGCTACGATGGGCCGAGCAACATGTTCCCCTCCTCGCATACCTTTTACTGGAATAATGGGCCGAGCTACGATGCGTGGGAGTATGGCCAGACATATGCCTCCCCTTACGAGCAACCATGGTATCCGTCACAGTTCGAGCAATCATATGAGTCCCCCGTGGACTCTTCAGAGTACGATACTAAGCTTGATCGGGTTTTCAATTTTCTGACCTCCCAAGCTGCCCGAACGAAAAATCTTGAGGGCGAAGTCGAGAACCTAGTGGAACGCATTCGAGTCTTGGAGGATCGAGTTTACAATTCTTCCCCCGATTCCCTCATGGTTAATGAACATCGGGTGAATGCTTAGACGGATGATGAAAAACTCGATTTCATTCTTGCTCATATGTCAGCCCATACAACTCGACTAGAGAAGATGGAGGTTGTATGCACTCGGTTGGTGGTGCAGCTTGACGGTCTAATAGAACGCACTCAATCCGTCGAGCCACAAGTCAATGAGCCCATTAGCAATGTCTATCAGATTCACGAGGACGAGACTGAAGACGAGGAAGATGCGCTCCCAGAGATCGAGGGTGATATCGTGATGGAGAAAACTCTTGTGCCCGAATTCGAGAGTCCCTCACTTGAGCCATCCCTCCGCACCGTCGAGAAGACCCCATTTTGCTCGACATGCTCCACAGACACTCTCGTATTCCGAGAGGTTGACTGTGGAGGATTGATGAGAAGAACTCTGGGTCGTTTCGGTACCATCCTTGGTGCTTATGCTCGGTTCCACAAGAACATTGCCACCCGAGCCTACCAGGTCCACAATCATGTCACCCTTCCCGTGTTGCCGCTTCTCGAGAATACGAAGGCGTGGCATGATCGACATTTCTTTTTGGATCCCGGCTGAGTTCCACACAGGTTTCGTCAAGCTAATGACGTTAAACAAGCGCTTCTTGGGAGGCAACCCAAGTGATTTACTGCTTTCTTGTGTGTTTCGTTTATGCATTTTATTTTTTTATTTTTTTGAATAATGGGAGTTTAGAGTTCTTTGTGGTTTTTCTTGGTAGGACGTATCGAGGACCGATTAATCGGGGGCGGAAGGCTGGAACGTGAATGCTTATTTCCCTCGAGGCTGCTTCGGTTTGCACACTCTTTTCTTTTTCTTGTTTGAATTCTCAGTTTTTGTTCTTATTTCATTTATGTGTTGATGCAATAGGGACATTGCATTATTTTAAGTGTGAGGGAGTTGACGACTCCGCTGTGGATTTTTGCATGTTTATGTGGTAGGTCGTTGTGTTGTCGAGCATGTGGTATTGGTGAATTATATGATTTATTGATAAATGTTTGATGAAATTGGGAAGTTGTGATGACGGACGTATTTACCATTGCCTCGATATTTACTTGATTGCTTTAAGTGACATTTATTACCTTGTGAGGTTTTGATCCTTACTTTTCTTTCTTGAGAGATATTGGTCGTATTCTCGAATGATTAGAACTTGCCTTGAGTCTATTTGAAAAGAATAAAAAATCGGTTAAAGTTTGAAATTTCGAGAATGATTGAGGCGTTTTGTTTGTTAGCTCGTTTTGCCTTGTTCTTTGGTCCAAAAATGCTATTCCCTAGTAACCCGTTTGAGCTTTGAGCTTTTTCTTGTCAGCCATACATATAATGAATTTTGTCGATTGATATGTTTGATGATTGGTAAAGACGGAGTCATTGTTGAATGAGGTAGAAATCGAGTTGCATATTATGCTTGACAATAAAAGAAAAAAAAATATATTAAAAAAAAAAGAAATCCGAATAAAAATATAATACATGAGAGCTCGCAAGACGAATCGATTGGATTCTACTCCGCTTACTTGTTATTCATTTTAACGAGTAATGAGTATTGGGAAACCACCTTAGGGCACTTGGATGACCTCCAATGTTTAAACCTAAGGAATATTATCCTTACGATTCGAGCTTGTTCGGAAATAGTAACTCTCTAAATAAAAAAAAAAAAAGAAGTGCAATAAGTCAAGCAATATTGCAATTCGATTGGAGCATTAATGTGTTGTTTGTGGAGACATTGGTGGACGGTATGTGTGTTATCTTGTTGACTTTGGTCGAGTGGCGGACATTCGAGTATTTTATTACTCGAGAACTTTGATTGTTTATTTGAGCTTCTTGTCCATATATATATTCTTACCTTTATCTACAGCCACATTACAACCCGAGAAGTCCTCTTGATTCAAAAATTTTGAGCTTTGATTGATTTCTAGTAATTTAGATGATTGGCAAGCATATGTTGAAACGTGAATATCGACCAATTTTGAGCGAACCCATCACATATTCGAACAAGAAAATGAGTGAGCCATATATGATGATCTATATGTTGAGAGTTTGTCATTTTAAGGCCAAGTCGATATTTGAGGCATATGGTCGTATGGTCGTTGGAATTCGACTCGATAGAGTTAAACATTTTTAAGCATGTCTTATTTGAAACCGTACCCATGTTCGTATTTTGTTTTCTTTTCTCTTTGTTCGGGACGAACAAAGGTTTAAGTGTGGGGGAGTTGTTGTGACCATTTTTGTTACATTTTTTTGTACTATTTTGTCGTTGCTTTTCCCCCGTTTTAGGTCTTTTTGTTAGTTTTCAGTTCATTTTATAGTTTATTGTGTATTTTGTTCTATTTTGGCTTTTTATGTGTTTTTCGTGTATTTTGTCGTTTTTCTACGTTTTTCTTCTTGTTTTTAGTGTGCAGGTCGGAAGCCCCGTGAGGAATCGATTTAGTTCGAAAATGAGTCGGGAAATCATGGTTGGATAGATAGGTTCCTTAGCTACACATAGGAAAAGGCGGAATCCAACTTCGAATTCGGACGAGTCCGGAAGAGTCCAAAACGCATAGTCGCGCGAAACACGTTCAATATGTAGGTCAAGAGCTTTGGGAGAATATTATTTCAAGAATAATTTGGCCATTCAAGCATCATTGAATAGAGGGGTTCGTTAGCGACGCATAAGAAAAAACGGAACTCAATTTCGAGTTCAGACGAGCCCAAACGAGCCCGAAACGCAAAGTCATGCAGCCCAGCCTCACCTAGCGGCGCTAAGGTACCAATAGCGGCGCTAGCTACACCCTAGCGGCGCTAGGACCCCCCTTAGCGGCGCTAAGGCCTGGAAACCTCCACTACTTGCCCAATTTAAGGCACTATGGCCTATTTTGAGGGTACTTTCACTATGGTCGGGATTGTGGAGCATTTTACCCCTTGTTTTGTGATGATAATGCCTTAATCCATGCATGGATGTTGGATATGAAGTAGTATAAATGGAAGAGAAGTGCAAGACTTGAAAACACAACTCTATAGAAGGGGGTTCTCCCCTCTTCTTCTTCCTCTCTTTCTTTCTTCTTCTTTCTTTTCTTCTTCTTCATTTTTAGTTCCTTTTCTTGGTTTTATTTGTTTAATATTTGGAGAATACAAGGATTCCATTTGGCTTGTAAGTTGATTTCGATTCTCGACTTGGATTAATAGTAAGTTTTCTTCATTCGATTATGAACATGAAAGCTTGTATTAAATCTTTTGTTGTGGTTGATTTCATCATGAGTAACTAATTCTCTAGCTACGGTTAAGGGACAATTAGTCCGGTTTGTTCTCATTTATGTGCATGACGATATTTCAATCTTGACGAGTTGTTTTAATTATGAATTGATAAAATCATACTTGATAAACTGTTATAACCTAAGAGTGACACTTAGGTTAATTTGTTGATATAATAAAAGAGTGACACTTTGATTTGTGATTAAATATTGATTTGTTAAGTTAGCGTTTGTTAATTCTACGAATTGCGACTTGTAGAACCGAAAGGGGAGGAGTCGTAGAGATAATCGATTTCAAAGCCGAGAGGGGAGAAATTGGTGGAATTTGGCTCGTTTAGAGTAGACATGTTCGGAGACGTATTGTCTATGTGTTAATTGTTTCGTTAATTTGCTCTTTTATGTTTATCCTCATATTACGAATCGATTGGATTCTACTCCGCTTACTTGTTATTCATTTTAACGAGTAATGAGTATTGGGAAACCACTTTAGGACACTTGGAGGACCTCCAATGTTTAAACCTAAGGAATATTGTCCTTACGATTCGAGCTTGTTCGGAAATAGTAACTCTTTAAAAAAGAAAAAAAAGAATATGTGTAATAAGTCAAGCAAAATTGCAATTCGATTGGAGCATTTATGTGTTGTTTGTGGAGACATTGGTGGATGGTATATTTTGGTCGAGTGGTGGACATTCAAGTATTCTATTACTTGAGAACTTTGATTGATTATTTGAGTTTCTTGTCCATGTATATATCCTTACCTTTACCTATAGCCCACATTACAAACCGAGAAGTCCTCTTGATTCAAAAATTTTGAGCTTCGATTGATTCTGAGTAATCTAGACGATTGACAAGCATATGTGAAACGTGAATATCGAAAAATATTGAGCGAACCCATCACACATTCATATAAAAAAATGAGTGAGGCATATATAATGATCTATGTGTTGAGAGTTTTTCATTTTAAGGCTAAGTCAATATTGAGGCATATGATCGTACGGTCGTTGGAATTCGACCCAATTGAGTTAGACATTTTGAGGCTCTTCTTATTTGAATCCGTATCCATGCTCGTGTCTTGTTTTCAATTCTCTTTGTACGGGACGAACAAAGGTTTAAGTGTGGGGGAGTTGTTGTGACTATTTTTGTTACGTCTTTCATATTTGCTTTACATTTATTTTTCCCCCGTTTTAGGTCTTTTCGTGAGTTTTTAGTTCGTTTTGTGTTTTATTATGTGTTTTGTTTCATTTTGGTTTTCTTTGTGTTTTTCGCGTGTTTTTCCAGTTTTTCGTGTGCAGCTCGGAAGTACCGTGAGGAGTATATTTAGCCCAAACATAGACCGGGCAATCATGGTTTCAAAGAAGGGTTCGTTAGCGACATGTGGGAAAAAACGGAACTCAATTCCGGGTTCGGACGAGCTCAAACGAGTCCAAAAGGCAAAGTTGCACATAGCTGTCCTGAAGTCGCGAGTCAAGTCGCGATTCGCCAAGTAAAGTCGCGACTCGCGACCAAAACTGGGGCTAAAACAAGATTTTCGAATGGACGTCGCGACTCAAAGTCGCGACTCGCGACATTGATCTGGACATGCTTTTTGATGTTTGGGGCCACTTTTTCACCTTCTACACCACTTATCCGAAAATCATGGCTTCTTTTGAGTTATTAACTCATTGTGGAATTGATAATGGAGCACTTAAGCATGAAGAGTGGAAAGAATTATACAAAAATGATCAAAGGACCATGGATGTTCCCTTCTTGAACCTATATAAACCCCCCTATGGTGATGTTTAGAGAATCATTCATTCATGTAGTTGTATAACATTCTAATCCCTCGTTCCTTTTCTTAAATACTTGTCTTGAGAAAGAAGTGTTTAGGAGAAGGAATTTTGGAGAAGTTTGTATTTCATTTGGTGTGCACTTATTCTCGGTTTAGCACTTGTATCGAACTTAATTCTCGATTTGGATTTCTTGTAAGTTTTCTTTATAATAATGATTATTTGCAATAAAGTTTATGTTGAGGTTATTTTTGATATGAGTAACTAAATCACTTGCTAGGGATAAGGGATGAACCTTTGAATTAGTATGTGATTATCGTGCTCGTTATTGTTCACTTTGTGTGAGTTATATCTTAATTCGGTTTTTGATTTTCACGTTAGAATAAATATTGTTGAAAAGTGACATTTCAACCTTGCTAATTGATTTCTAAGTATTGAAGAGTGACACTTCAATGTTAAACTTGTTTTCATATTTGAATATTATATATTCCATTGTGACGATCAAGATCCGAATAAACTAGACGACTGGTAATCTTTTCTAGTTTATTCTAACCGACTCTTGAACCGAAAGGTGAAAAGTCGATCGATCGAGACTCATACAAAATAGACTTGTTCCGAAAGGTATTGTCATGTGTTAAACAATTCATTAATTTACCGTTTATATTTATTCTCTTGTTCTGAAAGGTATTGAGGATAAATCTCTAAGCGTGTAAGTGACTCGATTTCTTTAACCGAACGATCACAAGCCGATAATTGCATTACTATTCAACACGTTCATTCCCGATTCCCTAGCATCTTTCTCATCATTGAATTTGTAATTTAATTTGTTAAATAAATTTGTTTAAAAGAAACTTAGTTAATAATCAAAATTTCACAACTTGAATTAGAGTGTTTAGAACTTATTTTCTCTTTTCGATTGAATACACTACAAAATAGTCCGGCTAACCTTCCTTGAGAGACACGACCCGGTGTTCGAATCTTTTGATTCGATACTCGGTAAAATAAAAATAATTTGCTATAACATCTACCTAGATTTTTTATCCGAGTAATTCATGTTCGAACTCGTGTTAATTAAATAAACATGCTGATATGACTTATTATGTTTAACAAAACAACACAAACGTGAGCACGAGTTTCGCTCGTATACACTCGGTTGACTCATTTAATAAACCTATACCAAAAACCTAAAATTCTAATCGAAGTTGACGCTTGACTCGACCTGCTTGATAGACAAGCTCGCTTTGTTGTTAGAGTCTAACTCATTCAAAAATATACAAGCGAGTGAAGCTCGAGTTTTCATAAGTTAGATGTAACTATAAATAGCAGACAGCTTGACTCGCATAAAAAAGAAATTGGCTGATAAAGATGTACACCCCTGTAGAAGCTTATTATTTAATATTAGAAATCATCTCAGATTAATTTGTGAGTTCTTCACTAGTGTCGGATCAAATTCGTAGGTATGTTCGCCTTTGGATTCAGTAGTAGAAGTTGGTAAAGAATATCTTCTCTGTTAATCTTCTGATAGATCGAGCGAGAGAATATTGAGAGAGAAAGAGAGGAAGATGAACAAACTCAGAAAAATCTCAATTGTATAATGAATGAATCAAAGTCTGCGGTTCCCAACATATGCCCTTATATACTTGGGCCAAATGACTAAATAACCTAAACCTAAAGGGAAAAAATGTTATTTACAATATAAACAAAGCTGGGTTGTCCCAAATGCTATATAACTTTGTACATATTCTATTACCCCCCCTCAAGATCAACATGAATATTTTTCAAGTTCATCATGGAACATAAAGCTGAGAACGATGGAGAACATAGTGGCTTTGTGAAGATATCTGCCAGTTTATCCTTTGAAGGTATATGAGCAAGGGAAACTGTGCCTTTGGTTATCTTCTCCCTTATTAGGTGGCAGTCCAATTCAATATGTTTTGTCCTCTCATGAAAAATTGGGTTAGTAGCAATGGATATAGCAGATTTGCTGTCTGAAAAAATGCAAACAGGAGAGGCATGAGAAATGTTAAAATCATTGAGTAAGTATAAAAGCCACTGAGCTTCACAGGCAGCATGAGCAAGAGCTCTATACTCAGCCTCAGCTGAGGACTTGCTAAATGTGGCTTGCTTTTTGGATTTCCAAGAAACTAAAGAGTTGCCTAAGAAAAAAGCAAAACCAGAAACACTTCTCCTTGTGTCAATGCAACCAGCCCAATCTGAATCACTATAACCAGTAAGACATAAAGAAGATGATCTGGGGTAGAATATACCTTGGCCAGCTGTGTGTTTGAGGTACCTTAATATCCTGTGAGCTGCAGTGAGATGTTGCTGTGTGGGTTGTACCATAAACTGACTAAGACTTTGCACACTATAAGAGATGTCAGATCTAGTGATAGTTAAATAAAGTAACCTACCAATCAACCTTCTGTAACCAGTGGCATCAACCAGGGATCATTATTGTTAGATGATGTCAATTTAAGGTTAGCATCCATTGGAGTTGAAACAGGTTTAGTGCCCAAATACCCAGTATATTTTAAAATGTCTAAGGCATATTTTCTTTTACATATATTAATGTCTGTATTGGATTGAGCAACTTCCAGGCCTAATATATATCTAAGTTTGCCTAAGTCTTTAATAGTAAAGCAATTATCCAAATGGGTTTTATGGCAGCGATTTCAGAAAGGTTGTTACCTGCTAAAATGACATCATCCACATAGACAAGTAAAGCAAGAAAAGAATTATGTGGTTTCGTAATGAACAAGTAGCAGTCAGCCACAGATTGAGAGAAACCATAATCAAGTAGACACTGAGTAAGTTTGGAAAACCATTGTCTTGATGCTTGCTTTAAACCATAAAGACTTTTGGTTAATTTACAAACTCTAGTGTCAGTTTTAAGACAGTAACCAGGGGGAGGAGTCATATATACTTCCTCATCAAGGTCTCCATGCAAGAATGCATTATAAACATCTACCTGATGCAAGTGCCAGTTATGAATGGATGCTAAAGCAATCAACAGCCTGACTGTAGTGATTTTTGCAACTGGACTAAAAGTGTCAAAGTAATCTATACCCTCTTCTTGGGTATAGCCCTTTGCAACCAATCTAGCCTTATATCTCTATATTGAACCATCAGCCTTATACTTGATTTTATAAACCCATTTACAACCTATAGGGTGTTTGCCAGGCGGCAGGTCAGTTAAAAACCAAGTTTTAGTCTTTTCTAAAGCTGTTATTTCTTTATTCATAGCTTCTTGTCACAGTGGATCACCAGATGCTTGTTTATAGGTTTTTGGTCCAGTGTTGACTGTAATGGAAGTTGTAAAGCATGAGTGTTCAGTAGAGAGATTATCAGTAAATAAATGATTTTCAATTGGATATAAAGATGATGTTCTAGAAATGTGTGGAGACTGTTGAGAAGGGTCAGATGAAAATGATTGTGATTGATGGGCATAGGCTTTTAAGTAAACTAGTGTTGTTTTTGGTCTAGTTGATCTTCTGAGTTGAGATGATGTTGTAGGTGGGGTGCAGATGTTGGTTGATAACCATTGGATTGAGTAATAGTATGTGATGGTGGGTTGGCGTTTGCTTGGAGAGGTGTTACATTCTGTTGGATTGATGTGGTTAAGGGGCCAGGGATCAGAGATTGAGGGAGTAGTTGGGAATTGTGTTGGAAAATGAAATCAATTGGTTCAGGAAAATGGGGATAATGTGTGTTACCAGGGTAATTGTCTTTGAAAGGAAAAACAGTCTCATAAAACACAACATTTCTAGAGATTAATATTTTCTTAGTATCTAAGTCATAAATCTTATAGGCTTTATAATCCAAGGGATAACCAAGAAATATGCACTTTGATGCTCTTTGAGAAAATTTGTGTCTATGAGAACTCAATGTGGATGCATAACAAAGACATCCTATTGTTCTGAGATGATCTAGAGATGCAGGCTTGTCATAAACCATGTGATAAGGAGATGTATCATGTAGGACTTTTGTGGGGATTCTATTGATGATATGCACAACAGTTAATATGCAGTTAATCCAAAAAGATAATGGTAAATTGGCATGAAAGAGTAAAGCTCTGGCTACCTGAAGTATATGCTGGTGCTTCCTCTCAACCCTTGCATTTTGTTGTGGGGTTTCCACACAACTCTTTTGATGTAAAATCCCATTGTCAGTGAAGAAATCATGTAATAAAAACTTTATGCCATTGTCAGATCTCAAAACCTTGATTGACTTTGCAAATTGATTCTTAACCATGTTATAAAAATGTGTCAAACTTGTTTTGGTATCTGACTTTTGAACAAGAGGATATACCCATGTTGTTCTACTGAAATCATCCACAATTGTTAAAAAATACTTATGACCAGCATATGAAGGAACAGAAATGGACCCCATACATCACAATGTATTAAATCAAAAGATGACTGAGCAGTAGAGGCACTGAGTTCAAAAGGTAATTTCCTCTGTCAAGAAGAATGACAAACATCACAGGGTGTTTTATTGTTTGCAGAGTATTTGACAGGTATGTGAAGTTGTTGTAGTTTGTGAAATGATAAATGGCCAAGTCTAGAGTGCCATATGTCATGGGATACAAGGTTATTTGAATCAGATACAGAGGTATTAATGCAGGATACATCAGTTTTATTGTAAGTAAGATTGTTCAGTAAGCAAACAGATGGATCAAAATGGTATAGACCAGCTTTGACTTTAGCAAAACCAATCATTTTGAGAGATATCAAATCCTGCATAATGCATTGTGAAGAAGAAAAATTTAAAGTGCAATTGTTGGTGGAAGCCAACTTAGAAATGGAGATCAAGTTGATGTTAAAATGAGGAACATATAGTGCTTTAGCTAATGTAACATGAGGAGACAAGGTAATATCACCCATATGAGAAGCAACTGTGACATAACCATTAGGTAAATGAACAGGGATAGATACATTTTGCACATTAGAAGTAAATAGAGATAAGTCACAAATCATGTGATCAGATGCACCAATATCAAGTATCCAAGTATATTTATGTGCCACAGAATGTGCTAAGTAAGAAGTATTTGTACCTGAGGTACCTGATGGAGCAGATGAAGCAGCACAAGCATTTGCAATAGCAGTTGTTTGAGGAGTCATAGATGTGTCATTCATGTTCTGAGATTGCTCATGAGACCTTTTAAATGCTAAGAATTCATGAAAGAGATGGTCAGTCATGGAAGGAGTGATATTATTAGAAGACTCATTTGGTGTGGATACCACAGAATTAGCAGAGTGCTTAGGATGAATTCTGGGACCACGAGGACCTTCCCAATTTGAGGGATAACCAACAACTTGATAACACTTGTCACTTGTGTGGCTGAGATAACCACAATGGAGGCATTTAGGTCTAGGTTTGTTTGCATCTCTGAGATAGGATTTGGATGGTTCAGTAGGCTTGTTGGTATGTTTGTAAGGTTGTTTGGGTCGGAAATTTGTTCTGACAGCCATGGCCATAGAATCCAGGGATTTTGAAGTGGAGTGGAGAGCTCGTTGGCTTTCTTCTTGAAGTAATAGGGAATAGACTTTGGTTACGGTTGGGAAAGGTTGCGAGAGAAGAAAGTGTGATCTCAGGGCAGAGTAGGACTCATTTAGACCAATTAGGAATTTGATAACTGAGTCAGTTTGTTGTGTGTTAGCCATAGTATCAAAAATATTGCATGTGCACGAGGCAAGGGCACCACAGGAACAACGAGGTATAGGTCTGAAAGAAAGATACTCATCCCAAAGGGTTTTGAAACTGTTGTAGTACTGGGTAATGGTCATTGAGCCTTGGTCCATAGTACTCAGTGATTTTTCAACTTGGAAAACACGAGGACCACTGCTCAATGCATACCGTGCCTTTAATTCGTCCCAAACATCTTTTGCATTAGAGAAAAACAGTAGAGATTGCCTAATGTCTTTGGAAATGGAATTTAACAGCAAAGAGAGCACGAGATTGTTAGCACGAGTCCAGGCAAAGAACTCATTGCTACTACCAGTAGATATAGGGATAGAAACAGTACCATCCAGAAAGCCAAGTTTATTTTTGACGCTCAAGGCCATTGTAACCGCACGAGACCAGGAGGCATAGTTGGTGTCGTCAAACGCTTCGGCGACGATGATTGCACCGGGATTGTCGCTTGGATGTAGATAATATGGCAGATTTGGATCGTCGGTAAAATTAGTCGTTGGAGTAGTCATTGGTCGTCAATCGGAACCGAGAACAAGAGATTTGTGCACGATTGTAGAGATTAAAACTGAAATCGTACAGATCGAAAGGTGATCGTACGGATCTAGTTTAGAACCGTACAGATCGAGGGCGAATGAGAAAAGAGAAATAACGGCGTCTCCGGAGATTGAAGACGAGAGAGCGGTGATGCAGCGAAAAAAGGAAATCAGATCGACGAGGCACCAGCGACTGATACCATGTTAATCTTCTGATAGATCGAGCGAGAGAATATTGAGAGAGAAAGAGAGGAAGATGAACAAACTCAGAAAAATCTCAATTGTATATGAATGAATCAAAGTCTGCGGTTCACAACATATGCCCTTATATACTTGGGCCAAATGACTAAATAACCTAAACCTAATGGGAATAAATGTTATTTACAATATAAACAAAGTTGGGTTGTACCAAATGCTATATAACTTGTACATATTCTATTATTCTCCTTGGACATGGTGCTAATTTGTTCAGCCTCACGCTACGTTCATTTGCCGCATACATACACTTTGCAGAACATAAATTTATAAATGCCACTCCACTAGAATTCCCGAGGAGAAAATCATTTTCTTATTTGGCCAAACAAAACAAAAAAACACATTGCTGCATACACACTTTTAACTCTCCAATACAAAATCATTTCGCACGGGCAACCACGGCACGACCACCACCGTTAGCAGCCGTATCAAACCCAACTGTGCGACTACAACAAACTGCGTCAAAACTCCTGTACCCCGCACAAAACGACGCCGGCAACAGGTTCGTCGTCCGGCGGTAAGGGCCAAGCCATTTGAGCCGCATATACTGATACTTCCTCCACGGCGGCAAGTGGAGGCCACCGCTCTTGAGCGACCGCCTGGCGGCACCGCTCATCGCCTTCAGAATCCTTCTCAGATACTCCCCCCTTCCGACGAAGACCTCCGGCAGCCCTCGCCGGAGGCGCTCGTAAGCCTCCGTCGGCCTCGCGATTTCGAATTCGGACGCGAAATCCAGATCGACCAGGTATCTCGTCCCGGCTGCAGCCACCACGTCGATTATCTCGTAGCTTCCGGCGGCGAGTTCGCCGGACTTCTCCCACTTGGTCTTGCAGACCGCCGCTTCATAGCCGCGGTTCCTCAAAAACGCCATCACACTCCGGCGCTCCATCTGTTTGTCCGAGCTGATCTCGCCGGAAAACACCTGGCGGGCTCTTAATACATCAGCCTCGAGCGCGATTCTGAACTCGTCTTCGTCCGTCAGATCTACTACAAAAGCATCCGTCAAATCTGCATTGACGAAGCTCGAATCGCGCATTGGCGGCGGATCTAGGTCAGTGCCTGAGTCGTTCTTCGGCTCGGTGAAACCATAGAAAAGCTCGGAGAGGATCGGAGAGGTGATGTCAGGGTCGGCCTGGGCGCTGTGTTCACTGCCGCTGCTGACGTGGCAGGGTTCGTATTGGATGAGCCGAGCCTTGGCTTTATCATCCAACGGGTCGGTCACGCTCTTCGTTCGAGTAAACCCGTACATCCTTTTNTTGTTTTGAAAAGGGGTGAGGAGTTTTTCGCTGTTTATATCTGTTTAGCGGGGAGGAATTTAGGCGGAATATGCCCTAAAGAAGCTGATTTGATTTGGAGGGGGAAAACAGAAAATAGGTAATATTCTTTTGGAGGGAGGGTAGAAAAAGATTAGTTGGGAAGGGGAGGAGATAGGATATACTCTAGTCAGTGGAGTGTATCCTAGTTTGGGGCTTTAATGCAAGTGTGATTTATTTCAAATTTTCAATAAACAAAAGATCAAATTAAAAAAGGAAAAAACATGACTCGTGTGACTAGATTGGAAAGGGCATCTGGCATATCCCTTGGATTGTTCTAGCAGTAATTGGGATGCGTACGTGGAAGGGCGTGATTGGTTCACGTAGGTTGTGTGCCTAGACCAGTTAGCATGTGAGAATCACGTGCCGGTCGGGTAAGACTTCAGAGTAGAGATGTTAAACGGGTTAGTCCTAGCGGTTTCGGGCTATACGGTACAGGCCTAAAATGCCCGAATTTAAACAGGCTACCAATAAAAGTACCTAACCCTAAACCTAGAGGATTTCGGACTAAAATGTTATGGAGTCAATGGTTGGCTCCTTTATAGAGCCAACCACCAATGTTATAGTGCCACGTAGGCTATGTAGAGTTAATTATTTTTTCACATGGCCTACGTGGCACTATAACATTGATGGTTGCCTCCATAAAGGAGCCAATCATTGGCTCCATAGCCTTTCTCTAGTCTTTATTTGTAAGAATAGTTTAGTATGTTGGACATTTTATGATTCTAATAATCATCTAATAATATTAATATTATTGGTTACTAATCGTTGAAACTTTATTAACCTTATCATATACCCATACTATTTATTACAACCAATCACAAGAGCAACATTGAGAGAGAGAGAGAAAAGTAAAATTAGAAAATGAGATTATGGCAGAAAAATGAATTGTGAGGTTTAGGGTTAGAGGATCCCTTTATATACTTGTTACCAATGTTATAGAAGTCGCTAGGCGCCCGACCAGCCCCTAGCGCCTAGGCGGGGACTAGACGGGGCCTATAAATTAATATTGAATATCTTATTTTTTAATTTATTTTTACTACCTAAAAATGAAACTACTTCAACTTAACATAAATGTCCACACACTTAAATACAAACAATAATATTAATGTATTACAATGAAGTTGCAAATCATTCTCAGCCTTAGTGGATGTTCGATAATCACATGGAGTACTTTTTTATGCCGGACTACTAGCCTTTGAAAAAACCTAACAACAAAAAGCAAAGAACAATGAACATAAATTTATACTATCAAAAGCATTACAGTGGGGAGCTTAAGACCTTGGATATGGTGTACAGGCAAGCTCCTCGTGAGCTTTTGCACTTATTGTACCCCGTGAATCCCATGCCATCACAATTAAGATACTTGCAGTATGTATCGAGAAGGAACGTCGCCACAGAGTGGCCCCCATTAGACAGGGATCTCACAATGGATTGTGTCATTATTAGAACAATCCCAAACTTCGATGGAGAAGGTGGATGCTGGCCAATTTTTCGTATTTATGGGCAAGATCCTCGCCAAGCGTCTGACCGTACACCTAAGGTTCTATTTTCAACTCCAAAGAAGAGTAGAGTTGTTCGACATTACAAGCAGGTGAGTTGTTTATGATCTGTAACATGTTCATATATTTGTCGCTTGAGAAAACATATGTATTTTTCGCTGGTAACAGGAGGTTGATCAGTTGTTGGTATTTCAGTCAACATTCAAGACTTGTTGTTAATAGTAGCAAGTAATATTCAATTTGGTTGTCAATTGTAGTAAGGAAGTCTGGAAGAGAATTCCATCTAAGTGAAAATACTTTTATTGGTGAGCAGAGGTGGATTTGTTGTTGGCTCAGCTCTAGTTGACATTGATTAATGTAACAAACTTACATTCTGACTGATTAATGTATAGTGCAATGTAATATTATTTATGGCGTTGCTTATGATCGTTCTACCAGTTGATATACAAAAGGAACCTGTTGATGGCTGCGTCCTGGTGCAGTTTACATGCATGCTTCGTTGGAAGTCTTATTAAGATAGCAAGCCACAACTTTAAAAACCTGTAAGAAACTCTTTAGAATCTAGAGAATCCAAATCAGAATAGTGTGGGAATAAGTTTTTCTGGAGTGGATTTGATTTATTGGATAAAGTGAGATAAAATTGAAAAAAAAATGATTGGGTGGATATTTGGATTTGCTTTTGAGTTTGTGAGTGGATATGAGTTAAAATGTAATGATTGATATGATATAGAAATAGTAAAACAATGATTGTTAACGATTGATAGTAAAAATATGTCAGTGGATGAATAGTGAATTTTGTTTTTGTGTGTAATGATTGGTTTTTATTATTTATTTATGTTGATCTGGGGAGAGTTAAGTTGGGTTAGATGAAGATTGGATTTTGAGTTCAATCTCAAAAAAATATCCGGCAAGACAAGACCAAAAATATTTTTATTTCCAATTGCAGAGCCTATGCATTTTAGTATGTTAGCATGGGTCATATCTGGTCGGGAATACACATTTTCCTGTCTAATCTGCTTCAAAATGTTCTGGATGTGATATTATCTACTGTATGCTCTTAAGAAAGCTCAGAACTATTTGGTCTTTTCACAATTCTATTTGTGAATAGAGATCAAGTTGTCTAAAGTTTATCTGGTTCGCCAATGGCCTTTTCTGATGCTAATAGTCTTGGGATTGATATTATCCCGTAGTATAGTCAGAAATGATAGCTAAACCGCTGCTATGCTTTCTGCATGATAAACTCATTAAATCCCTACTATTTGAACAACAATAAATGCATAACAAACTTGTCAATGTAGAAAACAATTATTGATCTTCATGGGGGTGAAAAGGTAAAATATCAAAATAGTTTCTTTAGCTATGAGGATCAAATCAACTAAGCTTAAGGTTTAATCTTTTGATTTCCACTGAAATTGGTGTTCCTTTTCTAGAGAAGCAACATTTTGATCTCAAGGTGTTGTTGTACTGGAATGTATCTGCTTGCTTGGCAACAAAGATCGGGAAGTCATGATGTTCCGGGCCATGTTTAACACAGCTTTTATCAGGTCAAATATTTAAATGCTCAATCGAGATGAAATTGACATATCGTGGGATGCGAAGGATCTATTTCCCAAGGACTTCAAGGCAGAGGTATGGCTCTCTGACATCTTTGATAAATTGCACATTGTTGTTTTCTCAGTTCATCGATGGCTCAACTATACTAACTAAAACTGTTATGTGAATGAAGGTTTTTTTCTCAGAGATGGATTCTGTTTCCTCTGTAACCCCTGTGGACTCTTCCTGCTTCGAAGAGAAAGATGGCCTTCCTGTTGAGGCATTTGCTAAAGTTCAAGAATTTTTTAATAGTGTTGATTGGTTAGTCCCAAAGGGCGATGCCACTGTTGAAGTTCTCCAACAGATGTCTGTTGAAGCTTATTCTCAAACTAAAACATATCAGGTGAACCAGAGCCTAGCTGCACTAGGTGTTAAATCTGTTGCTAAGAGCACACCAGATTTGCCTTCAGACAACCGTTCTAATTTCTTGCCGGAAATGTCCGCAAGTGCAGATATGGAGAGAAAGCAGGATGATCCCCACTCCCAAAATGTGACTATCCCATCTCAAAAGCAAACCCTTATTCCTTCGGCAGATCTTTCTTCACTCCCATCATCTTTGCTACCTCATCAACTTTCAATTTCACAGTCCAACTCCATTGCTCAACAAAGTAAAGCTGACACATCACATTCTAGAACTTCTCCCTCAACTCCCGCACTTCCTCCAGCAAAAATCGCTGATATTGGCAACAGAAAACATCCATCTACACTGGAGGCAAGTTCTCTGAAAGAGGACTCTGGAGTTGTCTCTCCTAGAATATCCCATAAGAAATTCGTGAGGGTTAGGCTATCTCAACTCGACTCCCCTCATTCAACTGCAGATGCTGTTGGAGCCGCCAAAGTTGCCACTTCCCCACCGCCTCCTCCCCCTCCACCACTTCTATCTCCACATACTGCTACATCCGAATCTCCTTCTTCCACAACAACTAAGTCACCTTTCCTAAATGTTATTGAAGGTACTGGGCGCCAATCACTCCCTCATATTTCCTCTCTCGAAACAGACATCACTCGTAAAACTGTGCCTCATCCTCCCCCGCCTCCTACCCCACCTTATGCGACTCCGATTCAGGAAATTTCAACCGATTCATCTGCTCCTATTCCAGTTGGACCTTTCGTTGCGCCAGCCTCTCATTTGAACAAGAACTTAGATTCTGAAGTTCGGCCTCCGCCTCCTGCTACATTTGACTGACGCTTGTCAGAAAGCTCGGCTAAGAGACCTTCACCTCCTCCTCCGCCTCCGTCTCCGCCTCTACCTCCTTTTGAACCGCCTAATGAGCCTTCATCTCTCAGAGGTGCGCCCCCATCTATAGTACCTCCATCACCTTGTGGTCCAGCTCCATCGGAACCCCATTTGGAGAAGCACTCTGCTTCTGGAGTTATGCCTCCACCTCCTTTGACCCCTCATTTGAAAGATAATTCCGTCCCCAGACCTGCACCACCCGCACCTCCACCCCCTCCAAGTTTTGGACAGGTTGCCCCGCCTTTGACTCCACCTAAGGCCAGACCTGCTCCACCTACACCTCCACCTCTACCTCCTCCTCCTCTAGAGACACCCAAGGAGAGGTATAGTGGAGAAGAGCTCTCTTCTCCACCTTCTGGGCTGGCTGCTTCTCCCCGAGCAACACCTTTGAAGATTAGTTTGAACGCGAAACCTGCTATGTGCCCACCACCACCTTCTCCTTCAATGCCTTTTGGAGAAGTGTCTGTAGCAGGTGGGCCTCCTCTTCCTCCTCCTCCTCCTCCTCCACATTCTAGCCAGAGTGCAAGACCTACAAATTCAGTAATTTTACCTCCACCACCTCTGCCTCCTAACCCTAGCCTCAGCATGAGTGGTCCTCCATCTGTTCCTTTTGCTCCTCCGTCTCCACTCCTTTCCTCCAGAGAGCCAGCTAGTTTGTCAAATTCTGTTCCGTCAAGCAGCAACAAAGATACTAGTATGCCTGGATCTCCATCTCCTCCTCCGCCTTCAACTCCTCCACTTGGAGCCGCAGGGAAAAGTTTATTGTCTCGTACTCAGACTTCACGTTGTCAATCGAAGAAACTGAAGCCGTTACATTGGTTAAAACTATCAAGAGCAGTTTCTGGCAGCTTGTGGGCAGAGACGCAAAAATCTGAAGCTTCTAGGTAAGTATTGATCAATTGGGTGAATGAAGCAATCTAATTTTGCATATCCTTTTTTTATTTGTAGAACTTCTTATTTGTATATCTTTTTTTTTTTCCTTTTAGGGCACCGGAGATTGATATTTCAGAACTTGAATCTCTATTCTCTACTGTTGTTCCAAATTCAGATCAAGGGGGTTCAGGTAGAAAAACTGGTACACTAGGCTCAGTGGGTAAACCTGAAAAAGTGCAACTGGTAACTTCTTGCGCCTTTCATTTCATTATATCATCATACATGTATCCACAGACAACATTTGTGTAGTAATGAGTTTTGAATTTCTTACTTAGTGGTCATAGCATAATCATTGTCTGAAAATGTAAGGACCAAATGGTCGCGGGTCTTTCCCAAGCCAGTAAAAGAAGAAGGTTTTCGAGGTGGTGGGAGCAGGCAGCATAAAAATTTTGATCTTCGGGGGGTTGAAGAGAGCTCTAACAGGCCTTGGAGGACCGAACCCACGTATGTGGCAAAATACGGGGAGAAGTTTGGTGTAATTGAGACTGGTCCAAAAGTGAACTCCCTAGAAGACCCAGCATATATATTATGTTATTGTTCCACGTACCGCTTCCCCCGATCCCGGAGAACCAGTGGAAGCTGCCAGGCCATGGCATTTTTCCAACACATGCTCTTCCGAAAATCTTGAGGTTCAGCGAGTCCGAGCTTGTTGTCAGAATGCACCGTGGGTCACCGCAATGGACCAAGATTTGACTAAAGAGAATCAAAGGCTCTTGCTTGAATGCACATGATATTATTTGTGTCTCTTTGCATTTTTGGGCAAACATCTGACCCTGTCTGATTTAAAACTTAAGTATAGTGCATTGTACTTATTTTGGTTACTTGTTTCTTTACTTTAAGGAATTTCTTAGTGTGTGAAGCTCTCAAGTGTTTTTGTATCTATTTCAGTATCTTATTATTCTTATTAAGGAGATTCCATCTAGTGGGGACTCGCTGTCAAGTGTTCCTCTTTCTCTACTTTTTATTCTTGTTCTTTTTCATTGTGTGCGTGGGTGTGGTGGGTTTACATATGAGTACCCATTTACAAAGAATATCAACAGGCTTACAGAAAGAGAGCAGTTACTAAGCTGATGTCAGTATACTTGTTTATTTTATGTGCTTGTTTAAGATTCTTATTATAACAGAGTTTAATTACAGGCTTTGAAAGAATTCCTTTGTTTTTAGGAAGGTGAAGTGAGGTGCTTGGCTTCACTTTATGCTGGAGTGGTATGTATTAGTTGCCTTTAGGATCAGCTTAGGGAATCAATGAATATTATTATATTATATTGGCTAAATTGCACTTTTAGTCCTGCCACTTGCCCGACCATTGGATCGGGAATAGAGTCAAGGACTTGCCCTTTATTGTTTATTATTTATAATAATTATTTTAACATATTATCATTATATAATAATTATAATTTATCTATGATGAGTAAATAATAAATAACAATTATCAACCGTAATTTTCATAAGTCTAATAATTTACTTATTAAAAATTATTATTTAGATATATTTTAGTCTCAACTTTATTATCTAATAAAGTATTAACGTCATAGCAGTATTTGTCCTAAGATTCTAACATTTCGCCTTTTGGTCTTGTGATTTAATATTTTGCTGCAATTTTAGTTCTCAAATTCCCAAATCTATAGATTTTTTATTTGAAATTTAATTCCTATAATAAAAAAGTTTGTTGCAATTTCAGTTGTGTAAATTTAAATTTTGTTGCTATTTCAGTCATTAAAAATTGCAGCAAAATATTAAATCATAGGATCAAAAGGTGAAAAGTTAGAACATTGGGACTAAAATTGCTGGCATTAAACCAACAGGACTAAAAATGCATGGTCACTTAATGAGACTATCTAACAATATTGTTATGCAGGGACGAAATGTAGACTCATTGATCCTTTATTTTGGTGAGTACCCAGCTCGTTGTCCGTTCGAGCAAGGTAGTTTTTAGTTTCCTTCACTGTTACTTGTGGCATTCATATGATTGTGCGACCGGGGAATAGTAAAAAGCTAAAGTGTAGTGTGAGGACTGTTGTCTGTCATTTCTTTCTTTTTCCCGTGATTTGAGATGAGGTTTTAATTTGATACAAAATGTTTGCAGTGATCTCAACTTTGTTCAACTTTGTGAGGATGTTTAAGAAAGCCCAAGAAGAGAACTGCAAACAGCTGGAGTTTGAAAGGAAGAAGGCGGAGAAGGAAGCTTCCGAAAAGATGAAGATGAATGCTTCAGATGCTGGACACTTGTTGCAAGTCAGAAGTATCAAATAATTGTAAAGCCAAATTTCAGCTTAGATTCACTTGGATAATTACTGCGTGAAAACTCAAACGGCACTCTGAAATAACAAACATTTTTTTTCCCAAAATTAGGAAATTTTCATGTTGATTGATGGCTGATGAAAGTTTATCTTGCTAGAAAACTCGTGACCAGGAATGTCGAGAAAGTTCAGTACCTCCCCGTCACAGTAAAGGTAAAGTATCCAATATCCCATCTATTTATTTTCAGTAAATCATAGTTTTGACTAATTAATTCCTGTATTTGTTCGTCCCAGTTTTTCTAGGTGTAATCAGCAGACCCCAATTTTGCTCGTGGTAGGCTGTAGAATCTGATCTAGTTAGTTTGTATGCGACTTGCATCAATATTTTACTGGACTTGTAATGCACTATGCTCGTGAAAAAAAGAAAAGAGAGAGAGAGAGAGAGAGAGAGAGAGAGAGGCCTTTAACCACATGAAATATTGATCCTTTTCCATGTATCCCTCAGAAGAGAATGAGCTTTTCAGAAATAGAATTTTATCAATTCTTGATACTTCTATAACTTGTGAAAACTTTTATATGCCTGTGAGTTGACGTTCTCAAAGCATCCAGCAAGAGTCAGCGAAATCGATTGTCAACATCTTTTTATTTCTATGCCCAATCAATGTGTAGATTATGACCAAATAAAACCAAAGAGTCCCACATAAATTTTTCTTGATGTATGAATTACAATTGTGGTGACTAATAGAAGTAAATTGAACCGGTAAAAAAAAAAATAAAGAGACTAGTAGAAGTAAATTGGAAGCGATGTTCCAAATTTGTCATTCATTAAACTAAAAATGATTGATTATGAGTGGCAAAATTACAGGGTCTTTGTATGATAGACACCGTACTCCGTACATCAATAGCGAAAGTACATGGCTAAACTTATATTTTGTTATTTTTGAATATTCTACAAAGTGGTTTTGTGGTGTTTGTTTATTTTTCAAAGGTTTCGTCCTTTTATTGTGATTGACCACAGTCACCACATCACTCTATAAACTAGTACCACTGAGAAAATGATATTAAGTTCATTGTATGCATAAAAATGGGGTGTTACATAGACATAGTTAAACATAAGTGAGATTACACCATTATTTTTAATATTCAGTACGCGATCATTTTATCCACAAACTAACCCGTGACAAAATTTGTTATCAACTTTAAGGTGTTTCAAGCTACATTAGTTTATTTTATGTCTATTGTGTCCACCTAAAATGTTTTGTCCTCAATTTTATTGACATATAAAAGTCGTTCTATGATTTTGGAATCATTCTAATGCATTCATACAAAAATAAATAAGGACATGGATATATCTATATATATACATATACAGTCTTGCTATGGAGTCATCGGATGACTCGACTTATGGAGTCATCTACACTTATTCACCAATAGTGTATTGACATGTGTCCTGCAATAAATACAATGTGGACAGATACATTAAGTAGTGGATGACTTCATAGAATTTTTATATATGAAAAGATATGAGCATTCTAGAACTTGACACGTGGCACTTCTTTGAATTACCAAATTACCCGGCAGTTTTATTTATTATTATTTTTTTTTTCATTTATACCCTGCAATTTTATTTATTTATTATTTTGTTTGAATAATGACATTTTGACCAATTTTTAGCTTTTTAACCAAAATTAGTTTGTTTGACAATTTGAGCAATTAAAAACAGATGTTTGGTAAAATAGCTTATGGATGCAGCGTTTTTATCCAAAACGCCAAACTTGGAAACGCTACTACTCCTTGCAGCATTTCACAT
>BKCP01006515.1:803353-837123 GCA_008636005.1 Striga asiatica
TTTTATATCTTTTTGTGTTGAGTGTAAAGTATTCATTCTTTCCTATTTGTAGATAACAATATTATAGCATGAAAAATATGTCATTATTTATTTTAAAACTTTTATTTAGTTAGTCCTTGACTCTTCATTTCAAATATTCAAGGCAAAAAAAAAAATTCTTCCATTATATTATTATTAATTAATTTTCAATTTTTTAAATATGTAAATAATTGATATTTTAAGGTAATTATGATTATAACCTAAAAACAATATATTTAAAATGTATGACAAATAGCTTTTTTATATATTAATAACTAATAACAAACATCTAATTTTATCAAACATATTTTTATAAACCAGCTTATACAACTAATACAATTAGCTGTCAAAACAACTAATACAATTATTAAAAACCAGCTTATTGCCAACTCTCACCGCCGAAACTCTCGCTGCCTTCAGATTCCTCTTCACCCCTCATCGCTGCACACACACAAATACAACTTCGGATGAGAAGATTTCCATCTCCGGCACTGAAACAGAAAATCGTGGAGCTCAGTTTAGAAGCTCGTCCCCGTGGTCAATGGTGAGGTCGCTCAATCGAAAATTTCAAAGGCCGACATCGACGACATGTATTTCAGCACTCAACCCATAGTCCACTTTGAAAGTCCCACCGCAACCATTAGCCGTGACTGACCGAAGTAGCATCAACTTGTCTGCTTCTCGTCGCTGAACGCCCGGGGCTCTAATCGTTGGCAAGGCCTCGACCGGTATTTTTCTCGCTACAAAGCTTGATTAAATTTGAAATCCAAAAGCCCTAAAAATGAGCCACCACACCGCATAATCATAGTTGAGGTATGGAAGCCGACGTTTTGATTTTCTTATAGTTGAGAAAAATACCCTTTTCAGAATTTTGGGTGAAAAAAATAAACCTTTGCGTTTCAGTTTGAGGGGCTTTTGTAATATTTGAAAAAAAAGGTAGAGATTTCACATAGGTTCTCTTTTTCCTCCCATATTTCTGTCAACTCTACTGAAAACTTATTAAAATCCTGGAGTTACGGACATCTCTATTTCTTGGCTCACATATGGTATTGGTATAGCTACTGATGTAGCAATAATCATTACTAATTTATCACCATCAGTTTATTGCATTTTGCTTTGGTTGTTGTGTGCTTTCTATTGCAACTCATGAGAGAAGCCATGGTCCCGTGTGTTCTCCTTCTATTGTTTTACATGAGGTCATCCTAATTTCGTTTATCGACCTGTAAAATGTTGGGTTCGATAGTACCGTACGGGCTTTAAGCAGCAGAATTTAAAATTTTTCAAAGTAAGTATTTATCGAATAAATACAACACCCGTACATACTAATTGCGAATTAACTGATCGTCATCTTTAAAACATGCATCACATACAAATTTTGATTTGTTATAATAAATTAAATACAAATACAAATAAATAGTATTTACCGAGTAGTTCTTGAACTCCTTCAATTTAACCGAATTGGATTGTGGGAATCGGTTCCCAGTTTGTAACGTCAACGGATTGAGGTTACTCGCTTGAGGAATCCAAGTGTCTTCCCTCTAATCGTATCCACCCTATGAAGCCCGGTTCCGACTACCTTCCTTCGCTAGTAGGAATATCTCGGTTTTCTCGTATAGGAATATATATATATAGATATAATTTGGGAATTTCCAAGAACACTTTCTTGAAATATATGAAGAACACTTTCTTCTCTCTTTGAATTTCTCACAAAATCACTTAGCTTTATTTGCAAACATTTTGCATCTATTTATACTAAACATTTTAGCATAAAATAATCAATATTTAGTAATATTAAATAAAATCTGATTTTATTTAAAAATCATATTACTAACTATTGACTTTATATATAATAAACAATGTTAAGTAGTTCAAACAACCATCTAACCACCATTTATTATATTCATTTTATTATTTTAATCCTTAAATCATATTTAAAGATAAAAATAATAATATAATAATAAATCTTGAGAATCTATTCCAAGACTTTATTATTATATTCATTTCCCAATTTTCATCCATATTATAATAATCATATTATTATTATTTTGGATTTGAAATTTAAAATCCTATTTTAAAATTCAACTTTATTAATTTAGTAATTACTTTAATTACTAAAGTAATATCCAAAATGTAATTAATCAATCTTATTGATTAATATATTCCTTTAATTGACATCTAATCAAATTAGATATTTATCAATTAATTCTAACCATTAGAAATACAATCTTTACCTTTGTTCATAATTAGTGTGACCTTTTAGGTTCACTATTAATACTAGTAGTGGGTTTACAACACTTTGTAATTTGAGTTAAATCTTATTAACTCTTATTCAAGAATTAACCCCTTAATTCATGAACCCACATATCATGGTAACACCTAGCAAGTATCATGAATCTAGTATTAAGTGAATAGCGAGTAAACCTATTCCGATTACAACTCCATACATGTAAAATCCTTTCGACATCTAATTTCCCGATTAAGTCTTGGGTATGATTTTGTCGAAACCCAAATTGACTTAATAACTATGATTCTATTTCATGTTTATTAACCCGGTTATGAATCACTATTCATCTCTGCCTTGGCCAAGGACTTTGGATTAATAACTATGAAACACATAGGAAATTCACTTATCTTCATAAGTGTCGAATCCTTTATTGGCCACTAACAAACTTCCATACATATTAACATAATACCCAACTTATCCCTTTAAACGATAGTGCTAGCTACCAAAAGGATAAATCAAAGTAGAATGTAATATGCACAAAGTTACCATTGTGCCTCAAGTCTTAGGATTAGTCATGTACTATTGTAACATGAAAATTCTTATTCGACTGAATAAATTCTTCATTAAGAATTTTCATACGGTCATGTTCAGTGAACTTGTTCTCTAACAAGCACCCACATAAATGTACTTACGTCTTACGCTAATGTTGATGGAATGCAACATTCTTGTCCAACAAGCATACAAACTATGTGCAAGTCTTTTATGGATTATTCGATATCCCATCTCGAAACATCCATCGACTTGGAACTGTATTTAAGATCACGGCTTTCAAGGTATGTTCCATGATCACCATCTCTATGCGCAACCATACCTTATAACCATAAGTGATCTAGGGATTTTATCTTAAGTGCAATTATAAGATAAATGCTTTCTCTTAAGATAAAGAAATGCCTTATTCATAATATAATTCCAATAGACTGTATTTACAAGTAGAATACGTCCAATTAGATTGGAACGCCGGGTACCCTACTCTAACAATCTCCCACTTGCCCTAGTTCCAATCACTCATGTATCTAAGACCCATCTTCTCAAGATGTCCTTCGAACACTTTCTGTGATAAGGGTTTAGTTAAGGGGTCTGCTATATTTTCTGCTGAGTCGACTCGCTCCATCACGACATCGCCTCTACCAATGATTTCTCTAATCAAATGGTATCGCCTCATAATGTGTTTGGATTTTTGATGAGATCTTGGCTCCTTTGCTTGCGCAATAGCCCCATTGTTATCACAATAAATCATTATTGGATCAACAACGGATGGTACTACACCCAACCCTTGGATAAAGTTCCTTATCCAAACAGCTTCTTTTGCAGCATCAGATGCAGCAATATATTCAGCCTCTGTCGTAGAGTCAGCAATTGTTTCTTGTTTGGAACTTTTCCAACTAACTGCTGCTCCATTCAGAGTAAATAAGTATCCAGACATGGATTTATAGTCGTCTTTATCGGACTGAAAACCAGAATCAGTAAAGCCTTCTAGTTTCAGTTCTCCATTGCCGTATACCATAAAGATATCCTTAGTCCTTCGTAAGTACTTAAGAATCATCTTAACGGCTTTCCAGTGTTCTTCACCTGGATTAGACTGATATCTGCTCGTTACACTAAGTGCATAAGCCACATCAGGTCTTGTACATAACATTGCATACATAATGCTACCAATAGCTGATGCATAAGGTATATGACTCATCCGTTCTCTTTCTTCAGGTGTCTTTGGAGACATCGTCTTAGAAAGAGAAATCCCATGACTCATTGGAATATATCCTCGTTTGGATTCTTCCATGCTAAACCGTTGTAGCACCTTATTTATGTACGTCGACTGGGATAGTCCGATCATCCGTTTAAATCTATCCCTATAGATTTTTATCCCTAGGATAAAGGATGCTTCTCCCAAGTCTTTCATGGAAAACTGTTTTGACAACCATGTCCTAGTTGACTGCAACATCCCTACATCATTCCCAATGAGTAGGATGTCATCAACATATAGAACAACAAATGTAACTGCACTCCCACTAACCTTCTTATAAACACATGGTTCATCCGGATTCTTATGAAAATCAAACGTTTTGATCGTTTCATCAAACCGAATATTCCAACTCCTCGAAGCTTGTTTAAGTCCATAAATAGACCTTTGAAGTTTACAAACCATTTGTTCACTCCCATTGGATATGAAACCTTGCGGTTGTTTCATATAAATGTCTTCCTTAATATTTCCATTAAGAAAAGCAGTTTTCACATCCATTTGCCATATCTCGTAGTCATAATACGCAGCTATGGCTAGCAATATCCGAATAGATTTAAGCATTGCTACTGGTGAAAAAGTTTCCTCATAATCAACACCTTGTTTTTGAGTATAACCTTTAGCAACCAGTCTTGCTTTAAAAGTATTTACTTCTCCATCTACACCACGTTTTCGCTTGTAAACCCATTTACAACCTATGGGTACAATACCCTGTGGTGGATCAACCAAAGTCCATACTTTGTTTGAATACATGGAATCTATTTCGGATTGCATAGCTTCTTGCCATTTATCTGAGTCAATGTCCAACATTGCCTCATCATAGCTTATTGGATCATTATCCAAAAGGAATCCCTCTTCATTGTCTTTTGACAATAGGTATAGCCTTTCAGGCGCCCTAGAAACCCTTTCGGATCTCCGAAGAGGTTGTGTTTTAGATGGTCCAGTCTCTACTGGTATGTTTTCCGTGGTACTTAGTGGAATTTGTGGTTGTTCTTCATTAAGTTCTATGACTCCGCTATTCTTTGAGATAAAATCTTTCTCTAAGAATACAGCATTCCTCGAAACAAACACCTTTTGTTCAGAGGGATCATAGAAATAGTATCCAATAGACTCTCTAGGATACCCCACAAATTTACATAAGATGGATCTCATATCCAACTTACCTCCCACTAACTGCTTTACATAAGCAGTACAACCCCATACTCGTAAATATTTGTATGAGGGTGATTTACCACACCATATCTCATAAGGTGTGCTGGGTACAGCTTTACTTGGCACTCTATTCAAAATATATGCTGCTGTTTCTAAGGCATAGCCCCAGAATGAAAGAGGTAGATCAGTGGTACTCATCATCGATCGAACCATGTCCAACAATGTTCGATTCCTCCTTTCTGAAACCCCATTGAGTTGTGGAGTTCCAGGAGGCGTCCACTGTGAGACAATCCCATTATCTTTTAAATAATCAAGAAACTCATTAGTCAAATATTCACCTCCTCGATCTGATCGAAGAACTTTAATATTTCTACCAATTTGTTTCTCCACTTCATTTCTGAATTCTTTGAACTTTTCAAATACTTCAGATTTGTACCTCAATAGGTAAACATAACCATACCGTGAATAATCATCAGTGAAGGTTATGAAATAGTGATAGTTCCCCATTGCACTAACGTTTAGTGGTCCACAAACATCTGTATGGATCAAATCCAACAAACCTTTAGCTCGCTCCACTTGTCCAACAAATGGTGATTTAGTCATTTTACCTTTAAGACATGACTCACATGTAGGCAACCTATCCTCTCCCCTAAGGTCGAGTTTAGGTCCCAATTTGTGAATCCGTTTTTCGGATATATGACCTAATCTAGCATGCCAAATTGTGAATGAACTATGATTATCTAATTTCCTTTTATTTTGTTGAATGGTTAGGATGGGACTTTGTGGTGTAATGGTATACAACCCATTTGTCAAATTTCCAGAATAAATAAAAGTTGTGTCTTTGAAAATAGAACATTTTCCATTTTCAATGACAAACTTAAAACCTTCCTTATCCAATATTGGAATAGAAATAATGTTTTTTATTAAATCCGGAACATACAAACAGTTTGATAGACAAATCTTTACATCATTATTCAATGCTAGATAAACAGTCCCAATAGCTTTAGCAGCAACTCTTGCCCCATTGCCCATCCTTAGGATTGTTTCTTCACCATCTAGCATATTACTTCTTGCCATCATCTGCAAATCATTGCAAATATGTGAGCCACAGCCGGTATCCAATACCCAAGAAGAATCGTTAACAGACAAGTTAACTTCAACAAAATAAATACCTGAACTTTTCAGACTAGCAAGATACTCCTTGCAGTTCCTCTTCCAGTGCCCAGTTTTGCCACAATGAAAACATTCATGATCGGCCTGAGAATTAACCTTCTGTTTGTTCTTCCCTTTATCATTATATGCCTTCTTGTTGGGCTTATTGGGAACCTTTCCCTTCCTCTTCCTTTTCTTAGACTTAGTAGCCTTTGATCCGGAAGTGGATCCAACAAGAAGTACCGGCTTGTCCTTTTTAATGGTGGACTCAGCCGTCTTCAACATGTTTAATAATCCTGGAAGATCAGTTTCCATATTATGCATGTTGTAGTTAACGACAAAGTTATCGAATGACGCTGGCAGAGATTGCAACAATAAATCCACATAGAGTTCATTATCCATAATGACTCCAAGTGATTCGAGTCTTTCCACAAGAGCTATCATCTTCAGTCCATGATCATGAACTGAAGAGCCCTCGGTCATACGACACCTGAAAAGCTCTTTAGATATCTGATATCTAATTTGTCGCGTCCGATCACCATACAACTCTTGCAGGTGAGTTAGGATTTCAGAAGCATTATTCAGTAATTCGTTCTGTCTCTGTAGCTCATTAGACATTGATGCTAGCATGTAGCACCGAGCTTGGAGATTGTCATCAACATGACGCAAGTAGGCTCCATACTCTTCAGCAGTCTGATCCTCCGGTGGAGGAGGAGGAGCTGTTTCCAAAACATACTCTCGCTTCTCAGACTGAAGAACAATCTTTAGGTTCCTCAACCAATCATTGAAGTTGGGACCAGTTAATTTATTATGATCAAGGATACTCGCGATTGGATTCTTAGCCATTTTAGTAGTTTGATCTACAAAAATAACAAACGAAGCAGAAAATAATTAGACTATGGAATTTATATTCATTTAATATTAGGTCTTTAACATTAAATGTCTCCCACTAATTTAATTAGAACCTCATTATAATTATGAAAATCATTATTTTCATAGTGGGCTTGAAGTCCAATAAAAATATTTCATGTCCCAATTTTATGATGCCACCATGAAACAATTTTATCGGTAGTCAACTTTTTGACAATTGTATCTCTATACAACCTTCAAGATGTTTTGCCTCACCTTTCCTTATATACCTCAATTTTATGACTCCATATATATTACTCGGTGTCAAATCAAACCCATCAAAACTTTCATGATAACGGCCCACCAGAGTGTCCCACGACTCATGGCCAACACAAAGAGGAATCCGTCTCACGAATATCAATATATTTAATAGAGTTCACAGCTTTCGACATAGAATCATCCCACGACTCGTGGCCAATGATAAAACATCGTAGCATCTCATGTCATCTACTTTTGATGGAAGGCCTGGATTAATAAGTTCCAACTTATTTTTATCCATTATTGATTTGATATGGAATTAATCAAATTAATCCGTTTGGGTTCCTTGATCTCATCGATTACCATCTTTACGTTTATTTACCAGTTTCAGTCATCTAATGAAACGAAAGCGTAAATAAACCTAACATACATCTAATGCATGGTGGGATGATCATGTCCTTTCCTATTCGATCCATTCGAGCCAAAATGGATCTATGCATATGTACGTGATAAAACAAATAGTAGAACTACTTCTATTACATTTATTCTATCTACCCGTACAAGCACAGGCCTTCGAGATTACAACTTGTAAAATTACCCACACATGCGTGGGCCTTTGTCATCGAACGGTCTCCACCTTGATCTAATCTCTAACGATACAAAATTTAAAATTTTACAAATTTCATCTCAAGAGACTCGCAGGTCTCGATAAATTACATTTCTTCAATCATATTGAAAACATAATTAAACATCCATTCATTCATTCAATCATATTGAAAATGAAAACATCCATTCAAACATAATGAATATGAGGCTCATGATCATCCCTAAAACATTCATCTAATGAAATGAACATAAAATATCAATTTATGAGTCACACGACTCGTGTGAGGGTCACACGACCCGTGTGATCTTATCACACGACTCGTGTGAAAAATACGAATTGAAAATCAAAATTTTTCCCAGACTCACACGACTCGTGTGGCTCGTCACACGACTCGTGTGAGCTCACACGACTCGTGTGACAAGGTCACACGACTCGTGTGAAAATCACGAAGCTAAAATCAAAATTTTTCTTCATGCCACACGACTCGTGTGACAAGGTCACACGACTCGTGTGGCTTAAAAACGATTTTTAATTTTATAATTAATATTTTTATCATATAAAAAATTAATTATATTGCTTATCTCATAAGTCTTAACAAATCAAAATCTGTTTTAAAGACGATAACCGTGGCTCTGATACCACTGTTGGGTTCGATAGTACCGTACGGGCTGTACGCAGCGGAATTTAAAATTTTTAAAGTAAGTATTTATCGTATAAATACAACACCCGTACATACTAATTGCGAATTAACTGATCGTCATCTTTAAAACATGCATCATATACAAATTTTGATTTGTTACTATAAAGTAAATACTAGTAAAAATATTTACCGAATGTCTTGAACTCCTTCACTATTGATGATGGATGAGGGAATCGGTTCCCGGTTGTAACTTCAACGACTTGAGGTTACTCGCTAGAGGAATCCAAGTGTCTTCCCTCTAAACGTATCCACCCTATGAAGCCCGGTTCCGACGACTTTCCTTCGCTAGTAGAAAAGACTCGGTTTTCTTGTATAGGAATATTTATGAATTTTATTTGGGAATTTTAAGAACTCTTTCTTGAAGTTTTATGAAGAACACTTTCTTCTCTTTCTAACACTTAGAAATTTAGGATCAAAAACTTCACTTAAATGCAAAACCATTTTGCATATATTTATACTAAACATTTTAGCATAAAATAATCAACATTTAGTAATATTAAATAAAATCAAATTTTATTTAAATAGTATTTACTAACTTTTGACTTTGAAAATAATAAGATATGTTAAGTAGTTCAAACAACCATCAACAACCATTTTATTATAATCATATTTATTATTTTAATCCTTAAATCATATTTAAAGATATAAATAATAATTGGATAATAAATCTTGAGAATCTTTCTCAAGACTTTATTATTATATCATTTTCCCAATATTATAATAATCATATTATTATTATTTTGGATTTTTGAAATTTAAAATCCTATTTTAAAATTCAACTTTATTAATTTAGTAATTACCTTAATTACTAAAGTAATATCCAAAATGTAATTAATCAATCTTATTGATTAATATATTCCTTTAATTGATATCTAATCAAATTAGATATTTATCAATTAATTCTAACCATTAGAAATACAATCTTTACCTTTGTTCATAATTAGTGTGACCTTTTAGGTTCACCTTAATACTAGTAGTGGGTTTACAACACTTTGTAATTTGAGTTAAATCTTATTAACTCTTATTCATGAATTAACCCTTTAATTTATGAACCCACATATCATGGTAACACCTAGCAAGTAGCATGAATCTAGTATTAAGTGAATAGCGAGTAAACCTATTCCGATTACAACTCCATACATGTAAAATCCTTTCGACATCTAATTTCCCGATTAAGTCTTGGGTATGATTTTGTCGAAACCCAAATTGACTTAATAACTATGATTCTATTTCATGTTTATTAACCCGGTTATGAATCACTATTCATCTCTGCCTTGGCCAAGGACTTTGGATTAATAACTATGAAACACATAGGAAATTCACTTATCTTCATAAGTGTCGAATCCTTTATTGGCCACTAACAAACTTCCATACATATTAACATAATACCCAACTTATCCCTTTAAACGATAGTGCTAGCTACCAAAAGGATAAATCAAAGTAGAATGTAATATGCACAAAGTTACCATTGTGCCTCAAGTCTTAGGATTAGTCATGTACTATTGTAACATGAAAATTCTTATTCGACTGAATAAATTCTTCATTAAGAATTTTCATACGGTCATGTTCAGTGAACTTGTTCTTTAACAAGCACCCACATAAATGTACTTACGTCTTACGCTAATGTTGATGGAATGCAACATTCTTGTCCAACAAGCATACAAACTATGTGCAAGTCTTTTATAGATTATTTGATATCCCATCTCGAAACATCCATCGACTTGGAACTGTATTTAAGATCACGGCTTTCAAGGTATGTTCCATGATCACCATCTCTATGCGCAACCATACCTTATAACCATAAGTGATCTAGGGATTTTATCTTAAGTGCAATTATAAGATAAATGCTTTCTCTTAAGATAAAGAAATGCCTTATTCATAATATAATTCCAATAGACTGTATTTACAAGTAGAATACGTCAAATTAGATTGGAACGCCGGGTACCCTACTCTAACAAAAAATTCATCATTGTTAGAAGCCACCTGAGAGAAATAGGCAATAGGCAGAGAGAACAAATGAAGCGACTTCGAGTGAATGTGATGTAAGAGCTTATAAGAGATATATCTTTCAGATGCCAGTGATGGCATTTTTAAATTGAATGGTCAAAATGAAGAGGTTATCAAAAAATTTACAGGAACCTCTTGAAGATAGAGCTAGCAAATCTATAAATCAAACCTGCCCACATAAATAAAACCGCTCAATTCAGATGATCTCTGGCTTCTCTTTCAGTTGCCACAGTGGTTCCAAAGCATCTGTTAACCGGAATTTGTATCCTAGCTCGACCCTTTTGTCAACGCGCACGACCCACAAATCTCTGTTCCTATCCCGAATTTCTACATAATCTCCAAAGCAGGCATTATTCAAATGAACTGCCCCCAGTCGCTCCGGCTTTCTCTCCTCCGCTAGCCTCCACTTCAAATCCAAAGAGCTCTCTGAATGACGCTGAGCTACAAAAATTTACCGCAATTTCTAGGACATGGTGTGTTTCTTTTTGGATTTTAATATTTCTCCAAGTTTAATTTGGTGATACTTTGTTAATTCATTTGATTTTTACTGAATTGGTATTAGGTGGGATGCTGAAGGTCCGTTTAAGCCGTTGCATGTGATGAACCCGACGAGGCTTGCTTTTATCAGGTGCACATTGTGCCGGCATTTTGGGTAATTTAACTTGTGCTCTTGAAATTTAGTCCACATCTTTTTCTCTATCTACAGTCAATCTAGTATTTTTGTCCTGTACTTGACATATTGAGGCTCACTGGTTCATCTTGGTTCATGATATCTTAGACTATTTTATCTAGCAATAAATCATACAACAGCAAATGACCTTTATCAGCCCACTACCGATTTTTAGAATTCTCTTTTACAAGTAGTGATTTGCTTTATTGTATGTAGCTTCATTAGTTTTTTATGAAGTTGAAGCCACTAATTTGTATACATTTTGTGGTCGTTCGTCGATTATGACTAATCTAAGCTGGTGGAAACTTGAAGAATGTGTCTGTAAATAGAAGGTCGTGGGGTAACAAATGTTCGACCAGACTTATCATAGTTCTAATGCTGTATTTTTTATTAAATCCACAAGCACTAAGGTGACTCAAAGTCTAAATGATTTACCCTAATCTGAATTTTACTTTGAAAGATGTTTATTAGCTTATTAAAACTTTGATACTTTGGTATAAGAGATCACGGGAACCATTTTTCTTCGCTCGGGGCCAATCACATTAAGATATTTAGAACAAACTTTAATTTGATTAAGCATTTATTGGTTAACCATGATATTTGATTGGCCCATATCTATGTTACTACTAAAACAAAATCTTGCAACATGAATTATTCACAGGTTAATTTGATTCCTCAAATTTAAATACTCTTACTGTCACAAATGGCATGAGATGGATTTACATTTACTCTGCCCCTTCTTTTGATGAGATACCGTAATTTATTTTGAAGTATTTGTGAAGTTATGTGTGTGGTTTCTTACAGTGTTAAAATGTTAGTTATGCAGAGTAATATTATTATCCTTAAAGAACAAATAAAAGTTTTGTGCCCTAAACCTCTCAACTTTTATTATTTGTTTAATTTCACACGTACAAACTTAGAAGTTACAAACTTAGAAGTGAGGCTAGATGTAGCTGTTGCATCTTGGTTGATTTTCATACCTTGCTCCCTCATGTTGTAGAATGAAACCTTGCGCCCTCATGTGGGAGAATTAAACCTTGCTCCCTCATGTCGGAGAACGAAACCTTGCTCCTTTGTTTTTCCGTTGCTGTTGTTTTGTCCTCAACAAGTGCGATTGTGGTTTCTCATGGTAAGTTTTAGATGGATTCAAGTGCCACCACTCATATTATTGAGACATTACCTTCTGTTTCTCTTCGTCTTCTTATACCCCATATATATTCCTTGTTCGGTGACGGATGGAACATATTCTCCTATTACGAGGATTGTCAAGCACACTTTTAATATCAATCTTATGTTCTTTTCACACCCAAATTTTTTGACCATGAGCCAACTCACGGGAACTCAATGGTTATGTGTCCTTTTATCCAATAAATAATCTCTTCTATGTAAATGAAGTGGATGACTGGTGGACGTGAGCGTGGGTCGCGTGTACTACTTAGATGTCGTAATTCCTATATCAAGTGGTTCAGTGGTGTTGTCGTCTCAGTCATCCCCCTCTTTCCTTCCTAAAATTGTTGTCCCGTGAGTTTGGCAAATACCATCACGCATCTTTATCTTCTAGAGTTATAAGCATAGTTTTTTTCGCTTTTGAGCTTGTTCATTGTGATGTTTAACGACATAGTAGAGTTGGTTGAGTCTAAGGGAGATTTAAATATTTTATTATTGTTGTGGATAATTATTCTTGCATGGTACAATTATATTTGTTGAGAAAATTAAGTGGGTGAAGTGGGTTTCTTGATGTTTTGAAATCTTTTTACGATGAAGTAAAAAAGTAATTTTCTATTGAATTACACTTGTCGCGTTGATAATGTTGTCTAGTTTACTCAAAGTGTTGTTTAATCTTTGTGTTTCATCAAACCTCTTGCCCATACACTTCCAAATACAATGGAGTTACTGAACACAAACATCTCCACATTTTAACGGAATTCGTATGCTTCTCTTGTCATATACATGTTCCAAATAGATATTTTTATTATTCTCATCGAGATGAACTTCTTTTTTGGCGTCTTATTGCATATTTGTTGTTTTGTTTATACTTTCACCACTCGTCTTGAAAAATTTTAATGAGTCAGAAAAATTTCAACTCTTTTCGTATCACCATCCAATCATCGTAAAAATATATTCACTAAGAAAAATGCTTTTTTGACAAACTGGAAATGATTGATGCTCTAGCTGTTTTGGGGGAGTGTTGTAGATATTCTTATGTATTTATATATTTTCTTTTGTTTTAGTTATATCAGAATTAGAATAACTATTGTACAATATGATCATTTTTATATGGTAAGGAGTTTTTTTTTTCTTTCTTTTTTTTAAGCAGATATTGCAACCTATCTGCGACTCCCTCTATACTATGGAAGTCCTTTGTACTTCAACGACACACAAAAATTGTTTTTTCTTCATATTTTATAGTATTAAGAGCCAAGATGACAAATCCCCCTTACATATAATTACACTTACATATAATTACAGAACGCGTTGAGCCTAAGTGGTAGCTTGCATGCTTTGTAATCTTATGTGACAAAATATTATGCTCTGCGGATAAAAATTACTATTTTTTAATACTAAGTAACTGAGGTTTGGAATGCCATAAATACACATATTTAATATAATTAAACTATTCCACAAAATCTATTTATTATCTTATATTATCTCACTTTCAAATTTTATGTTTTGTCTTTATTATTCTATTATGTGTTTTAAATAAAAATTATATGAATAAAACTAATGATGTATGTAAATTAGTTTTCAAATTTTAAAATCATATTGTTAATTCACTTAGTTCTTTATTATAAATTGTTATATATTGTTCCTTATTTATTTTTTTCAAATTCATCAAAGTATATAAACATTTTTTTTTCTTTTTATGTTGTACATTTAATATTTTATCAAGCACCTGTATAGTACACGAGTATCGTACTAGTCTTTCGTAATTGGCGAAGGATGTCAATAAAGAAATGAAACTTGCAATCTCTATTTTGTCAATAAGTTGTGAAAAAAAAAGTAGAAGTTGGCTTGAAGATATATGTACTCTATAACTATGAATCTTTTTGGTGGGCAAGTAGATCCTCAACTATTAAAAAACAAATTTATGGATTAAGCCGTAAGAAAACATTCATAAGAAAATACACGTATCGTAATATAGTATATCATTGAAAATATATATTAAGAAAATATACATTCAAAACTTAGCTAATCAGTAAGTCGAAGTTTTTTTGCATGTTTTTTCCACTTTGCAATCCAATGGACTCTCTTAACCAGAACTAATCTGATGTAACTAAACATCTTTATGTGAAGCCTTGCGATGCTCATCGGCTAGGTCTTAGATAGGGAATAGTCGGGTTATTTTTTGAATTGATTCGGCTTTATCTTTTAACACAAAGGGAAGTGAAGGCAATTGTCCAAGAACAATACTGATGTTTTCTTTCTTGGTTGTCTTATAAGAGCTGATGAATGCAACATGTTTCAGAAAGGATCCAAATTGCGCAAGGCCATTTGAAGGATTGAAATTCATAGACGTTGGCTGTGGAAGGGGGATTTTATCTGAGGTATGAGTCTTTATCTTTTTCTAGATATATATTCAAACTTGGCATGGTTCACTTTATTGATAATTCGAAGATTATGAGATAAATGTCCATGTATAAGCATTTATGGACATCTCTTAGTAGACAAATTATATTTGGATATACATTAGGATAATCGTATATTCTTGTTGCATAAATGATTCTTTTCTAGCCTTTAATGTTTTTAAACATATTTCAGCCTTTGGCTCGTATGGGTGCCACTGTTACAGGAATTGATGTTGTTGAAAAGAACATCAAGATTGCACAACTTCATGCGGTATGTTTTTTTATGGAAATGAAAACAAGTTGATGTGTGCTTTCACGCACATTTACGTAATAAGTTCAATCAGTGTGGGTTATTAGCTGCTGAATGCTGATTGTAAGTTAATGAAATGAAATGGGTTGCACAAATGTGGTATGGCTATATTTTTAAGAAATTGTACTTTCGATCTGTAATTGAGTTTGAATGAATTAATATTGTGTTCTTAATTATTGGACTTCTGTATATTGCATGGTTATGTATGTAATGACTTAGTTTTTGGCAAGAAGTGAATACTAATCTGGTGCGCTTTACTTGAATAACTCTCACCGTACAAGTCATACACAATTATATTGTTCTCTGCTTCAGTCCGGACATGAGATCTATATAACTCCCTTATAATTAATACACATCAACTTATGTAGAATAAATATTTCCTTGTGTTATTTATGTCAGTGAAATTTAATCTTTTGCACCATTTGGATCCTATGACTTCATCAATTGACTACCATTGCACAACAGCTGGTAAACATCTTATTTACTTTGTGAATGTAGGAAATAAAATGATATATCATTTCCTTTTTTCTTTGAACTGCTTTCACATATTTATGTAACTTTGTAATGTAAGAGTTGAGTGCTTATTGTCTCTGGCATCTTCATGTTTTGATGCTCCTCATTTTCCCTGTGCTATTCTAAAGCTTCAAATGTTCCACCAATTTAGCCAAGTTCTTATAGTGGATGCTTTCTCCATAGTTTTGGATCTTCATTTCTCCATAGTTCTTATAATTGCGTTGGATCTCTCATCACTTATTTACATTCAACTATTTCTACAAGACTACATCAGTTTTTGTGTTGGGTTGTTTGAAGGTGTCTGTAGTAATCTATTAGCTTTTGTTATAATCTGATCAGCCTTTTTATCCAGTATTGTCCACAGTTACTGATATTTAACTTTTGTTAGATGAAATAATTTACTTATCTGAAAAAATGTTTACCTTTTGAACTTCAAAACAATATTCTGCAGAAGCTAATGAAATTATTGCTTGCTACTTTGGCAGAAAAATTGGTGGAAGAGCAGAGGAAATTTGATGCTGTACTTGCACTGGAGGTAAGACATTAATTTGATTCCAATGGAATTTATTAATATGATCTGAGAGTTGTCAATCATTAGGCTTAGGCAACTTGTGTTATACATGCTGTTTTGTGAATCTTCAGTAAGCATAGATCTTAATACCTTTTCATTTTTCGATTTATTGGATGCTCTCTGCTAGGACTATAGCATTTCTCTGCCTCTGCATACACATTTCACTATTCATGCATTTACAGTATGCACACATTCCCAGAAAAAGAATGAAAAAAAAAGAGAAAGGGAAGAAGTAACAATTATTGATTTGCATCTAATACTTCGCATGCTATCCAGGTAATTGAGCACGTGGCAGATCCTTCTGATTTCTGCAAATCCTTGTCAGCATTGACCAGTTTTGGTGGAGCTACGATTATCTCTACAATTAATCGATCCATGAGAGCATATGCAACTGCCATCCTCATGGCTGAATATGTGCTACACTGGGTATTTTATTCCGTCCTGTTTTAGCTAGTAAGGATGTATTATTTTTATGTCCAAAACTTGTCATTGTCCTTCATACATTGTTGTTTAGTAAGTATTCCCATTTGTAGAGAAAGCATATTGAACTTATCGACCTCCCATTATCTTTTTTTTTCTCAAATTCTTTTTTGTATGATGCTTGAGTCCTCAAAGAGTCCACTCAGTGTCAAAAATGCCAAGAAATGTCAACTTGGACTTTGGCCATATATAGGAGAATACAAGAAATTGTATCAACACTTTATAGATTCTAGAAGAAGAGTATGCCATGGTTTGGTTTTAAGTAATTTGTTTTCCGTGATTTCAGTGAGTACAAAGCTTTACATTTTCATCTTCTTTTCATCTCTTTCATTTTTTATTTTTATTTTTGTGTTTTTTGTGTTTATCTTATTTGTTCAGCAGGTCCTTCGAGTCACTTGATTCTTTTTTCTTGTCTTCCTCTCGAGTCCTTTAGTTATTAGACTTACGTTGATGACTTATGCATCTTACTTGAGATTCTAGTGTGTTTTCTTTTTTCTTTTGTTCTCTTTTATACATAGTTTTGACAAATACCCTCGACTTTAGTCTATAAGAACAAAAGAACATATCTTATGACTAGAATCATATGTCGTGTGTTAAGGAAACCTAGTAAAAACACATCCTAGTTTTAATTGAAGAGGTGTCTCAAAATAATTCCCATAAGATTCTTCATCTTCTCATTGTTTTGGCATGTCAACTTTTTCAGCTTCCAAGAGGCACACATCAATGGTCGAGCTTCCTGACGCCAGAAGAACTAGTCCTTATTCTTGAGCGTGCCTCTATTTCAGTGAGTCACAAAAGGCTTGTTATCTTTTACTGGAGACACTTTTTTTCCCTTTTTAATATGAAATTGTTGTTTTCCCTTCCCTTTTTATCCAGGTCAAAGAGATGGCTGGGTTTGTTTATGACCCCTTGACTGGGAGATGGTCCCTTTCTGATGATGTCAGTGTTAATTTCATCGCTTATGGCACTAAGAACAGTGAATAGTAAACCTGACATCCAGTTTCTTGTTATGTAACTTTATTGAGTTATAACTAATAATTTGATTTTCTTTCTTTCCCTTCCTTTACCTGTCTTTTATTTATTTATTTTTTTCTGTCACAACTCTCTTGAGGCATTATTGGTCCTTTTGTGTGTTCAAAAGGAGTGAAGTTCTGAGGTTGAAAAAAATGTGCAGTATCGGAAGGAAAGCAGGATATGTAAGGCATTTATTGCACTCTGTAGTATATTCAACTTTAACTATACAATCTTGCAATATGTTTTTTGTTAGGCTGACCTAACCATTACGCCGACATACTTTCCTCTCAAATATGACATACTTTCCTCTCAAATATGCATACTGTCATTTGAAAATGTCAACTTTAAAAAAACAGCATTAACAAAAGTATAACATTTGATTGCATTAGTTTATTTTTGTTTACTGATTGGTCCTCCTACTTATCTGTTATGATGCTTAACCCAAAAATTTAAGGGGGAGATCGAAAAAATTAAAGAAACAACCAACTTACAATCAGTTTCACTCTTGAGTCTAGTCATCCAAACTAGACCCAAAAAATAGTATGATCGAACTAGACGAACCATCAGGTCGCACAGAGATCGAAGGTATTACAGATTGAAAAAGTCCTAGTAAGCAATCACATGAAATTTTGTGGGCCTGGACACATTTCTGGATTTTGGTTTACTAATATTTAGCCAGTTAAAGTCACATGGTCAGCGGGCCTCTAGGATGCTCCAGTTAGTGCAATTAGGACCACTAATTGAAAAAAAAATAAAAATAAAAAATCTTGTAATGAATGATATGTATTACATATTTATTAGATGAGACTTTTAGGACCACAGGTCTAGAAATCGAAACTCTTTTAACGCAAAACAAAATGTACATGTGAATGAATTTAGGACCACCATTTGCTAAAAAGAGGTCTTGCGAATATTATAGAAGAAGATGATAGGTCTCGAGGAAGCGGGGTGTCCTTTGGGGTTAATTAAATTTAATTTGCAACTGATACCAAATTTTTAATGTCGAGCATATAGGATGTAAAGAGCACCTGCAAAACCTCGTTTTTTTAATATATTTTAACTTGATATTTTGGGCTCTTTTAGGCACTAACCAGTTCTAGATTTCTACTCTCTAATTTTATGTGTATTAACATAGTAACCGAATATATATGAATAATATACATGTTATATGCTTTGGTTCCTGTTTCTCTCCCTCTTATTTGGTTCTTCACTTTTATATTATGGTTCGTGAATTCTTGTAATATGGTTACTCAAGGAGTCAGATCCTTTTCATTGTCATTCTCTATCTGGTTCTTAGAAAAATAGTTGATAATAATTGGATTGGTCCCAGACCTAGCTAATATAGTTGGGCCTTTTCTTTTTCTTTTTTTTTTTCTTTCTTTTTTTGTTTTTTTTGTATAAAACCACCAAATGAGTTCAATAGAAAATAAAATTTGAATAAAATTTTGCTCACAATTAATAATTAACTTTAATAGCAAAATTCATATCTGCTAATAATTTAACTCTATGTTTGGAATTGTTAAAACGGTGCCTCCTTATCTATTATGTATGTCAGAGGAGCCAGCATAGGTAGACCATTGGAAGATGTTCAAAGATAAAAGTTCAGTTAAGAGTGTTCTGGAAAAAAAGCCCTAGTTGATGGCCAAAAAATCAATATAATATCTGACAAAACTAGTTGGTACGTTGATTGGAAATAAAAGTCCTAATAATGTCTTCTAAAATGCTTTCAATATAAACAGTTGGAATAAACTTGAGCTTAAAAAAAAAAAAAGATGTATCCATCCAAACCAATAAAGTATTTTTCTTAATAAACTATGGACGAGCAAATTGTACCCACCAAACAATTTTAAAACGATGAAGCGAATTTATCTAAAATATATACAGTTTCCTATTATAAAATAAATTAATAATCACAAAGATAGCTGAAAACAGCCCACATATCCTTCTGTATATTAATTCAAAACGTGTTGAGCCTAAGTGGTAGACTCGCATGCTTCGGGATCCTATATGGCGAAATTACATGCTTTGTTATTAGGTTTGAGTAGATTTTAATTTACTTCACAGCAAAAAATAATTAGGTCCAGATTATCCATAAATATATGATTATTTATGGTCATTTTACACGTATTAATTGCATTTTAATATCATTTCCTATTATAACATTGAATTGTAAATGTATTTAAAAGTTAATAAATTTTGTATTTTTTATCAGTTTTACATATATAATATATCAAATTAATCATCTCGTGATGAACTTCGATTTAACATCCATATTGTATGTATAAAAAAAATAAATTATATTTATCTTTATAACAATAATAAAATTATTTTTAAATATTAATTAGAAAAACAAAAATATTTAACAATTAATATATTTATATTTCAAGTAGTTATATGATATAAGTTATAAAATTTACTATAATATAACACATATAAATCGCACAAGTAACAAGTATTATTCTAAAAGAAACAATAATAAATATTTTTTATCAAAAAATAAATTAAAATTTAAAATAATTTTCCTAATTAATTTTAAAATTAAGAATAATTTTTTAAGAAACACTCGTGTATTACACGAGTGTTTGGACTAATAGTAATTAAGAACAGTTGGGATGAGTACTCTCGAATTTTGAGGTGGTCCTCATTAGCTCAATTACTAAGTTTGAACTAAAAAGAGGTGGTCCTAAATAATTAGCCCAAAATCGAAACTATTGAATTAATCCCCATTCGGGAATCAAGCATGCAGTGAGAATTCATATTGAAAAGAACCACTACAAAAAGAAGACAAACAAATGGATAAAACAAGATGTTAATAATAATAATATTTCTGAATTTGTTTCTTTTTTAGAAGAGTTGTTCTCGAGAACTGTCTTGAAGTGGAATGGTCGGATTATTGTGTTCAAAGGTCGGTATCATCCGTGCTGTATCAGTTATAGTGTGATTTTATATCGTTCAATTCTTTTAAATAGTTGCATATCATAACAACATAAAACATATCTTGTTTCAATTTAAAATTATAATAATAATAATAATATTATTATTATTAAAATTATTTTTTTATTCAGAAAGTAATGTTTTTCAAATCAACCGAGCCAATGTTCAATGTGAATATATTTGAGAGATAGATTATTACTTTCGTATGTGTTGATTAGTCTTTATGAAAATGTTATGGAGTCAATGGTTGGCTCTTTTATAGAGCCAACCACCAATGTTATAGTGCCACGTAGGCTATGTAGAGTTAATTATTTTTTCACATGGCCTACGTGACACTATAACATTGATGGTTGACTCCATAAAGGAGTCAACCATTGGCTCCATAGCCTTTCTCTAGTCTTTATTTGTAAGAATAGTTTAGTATGTTGGACATTTTATGATTCTAATAATCATCTAATAATATTAATACTATTGGTTACTAATCGTTGAAACTTTATTAACCTTATCATATACCCATACTATTTATTACAACCAATCACAAGAGCAACATTGAGAGAGAGAGAGAGAAAAGTAAAATTAGAAAATGAGATTATGGCAGAAAAATGAATTGTGAGGTTTAGGGTTAGAGGATCCTTTTATATACTTGTTATCAATGTTCTAGAAGTCGCTAGGCGCCCGACCAGCCCCTAGCGCCTAGGCGGGGACTAGACGGGGCCTATAAATTAATATTAAATATCTTATTTTTTAATTTATTTTTACTACCTAAAAATGAAACTACTTCAACTTATAATAAATGTCCACACATTTAAATACAAAAAATAATATTAATGTATTACAATGAAGTTGCAAATCATTATCAGCCTCAGTGGATGTTCGATAATCACATGGAGTACTTTTTTATGCCGGACTACTAGCCTTTGAAACAACCTAACAACAAAAAGCAAAGAACAATGAACATAAATTTATACTATCGAAAGCATTGTAGTGGGGAGCTTAAGACCTTGGATATGGTGTACAGGCAAGCTCCTCGTGAGCTTTTGCACTTACTGTACCCCGTGAATCCCATGCCATCATAATTAAGATACTTGCAGTATATATCGAGAAGGAACGTCGCCACAGAGTGGCCCCCATTAGACAGGGATCTCACAATGGATTGTGTCACTATTAGAACAATCCCAAACTTCGATGGAGAAGGTGGATGCAGGCCAATTTTTCGTATCTATGGGCAAGATCCTCGCCAAGTGTCTGACCATACACCTAAGGTTCTATTTTCAACTCCAAAGAAGAGTAGAGTTGTTCGACATTACAAGCAGGTGAGTTGTTTATGATATGTAACACGTTCATATATTTGTCGCTTGAGAAAACATATGTATTTTTCGCTGGTAACAGGAGGTTGATCAGTTGTTGGTATTTCAGTCAACATTCAAGACTTGTTGTTAATAGTAGCAAGTAATATTCAATTTGGTTGTCAATTGTAGTAAGGAAGTCTGGAAGAGAATTCCATCTAAGTGAAAAAACTTTTATTGGTGAGCAGAGGTGGATTTGTTGTTGGCTCAGCTCTAGTTGACATTGATTAATGTAACAAACTTACATTCTGACTGATTAATGTATAGTGCAATGTAATAATATTTATGGCATTGCTTATGGTGGTTCTACCAGTTGATATACAAAAGGAACATGTTGTTGGCTGCGTCCTGGTGCAGTTTACATGCATGCTTCGTTGGAAGTCTTACTAAGATAGCAAGCCACAACTTTAGAAACCTGTAAGAAACTCTTTAGAATCTAGAGAATCCAAATCAGAATAGTGTGGGAATAAGTTTTTCTGGAGTGGATTTGATTTATTGGATAAAGTGAGTTAAAATTGAAAAAAATTGATTGGGTGGATATTTGGATTTGCTTTTGAGTTTGTGAGTGGATATGAGTTAAAATGTAATGATTGATATGATATAAAAATAGTAAAATAATGATTGTTAACGATTGGTAGTAAAAATATGTCAGTGGATGAATAGTGAATTTTGTTATTGTGTGTAATGATTGGTTTTTATTATTTATTTATGTTGATCTGGGGAGAGTTAAGTTGGGTTAGATGAAGATTGGATTTTGAGTTCAATCTCAAAAAAATATCCGGCAAGACAAGACCAAAAATATTTTTATTTCCAATTGCAGAGCCTATGCATTTTAGTATGTTAGCATGGGTCATATCTGGTCGGGAATACACATTTTCCTGTCTAATCTGCTTCAAAATGTTCTGGATGTGATATTATCTACTGTATGCTCTTACGAAAGCTCAAAACTATTTGGTCTTTTCACAATTCTATTTGTGAATAGAGATCAAGTTGTCCAAAGGCCTTTTCTGATGCTAATAGTTTTGGGATTGATATTATCCCGTAGTATAGTCAGAAATGATAGCTAAACCGCTGCTATGCTTGCTGCATGATAAACTCATTAAATTCCTACTATTTGAACAAAAATAAATGCAGAACAAACGTTTCAATGTAGAAAACAATTATTGATCTTCATGGGGGTGAAAAGGTAAAATATCAAAATAGTTTCTTTAGCTATGAGGATCAAATCAACTAAGCTTAAGGTTTAATCTTTTGATTTCCACTAAAATTGGTGTTCCTTTTCTAGAGAAGCAACATTTTGATCTCATATTTTACATGTTTTCTTCTAAACACATATTGGTGAGCGCTCCCCAACCCCGTCTCCTATGTGACTCCATCCTTTCTCTCCTCCTGCTCCACAACTTTTGCAACCATAAGTTCTACGGCGTCTTATTTTATTAATTCAATATGAGATTTTGTATATACATACTTCATATCAATGATGTTGGTAATAACAGTGTTCCTTCCCACATTTATTTTGTTTGTGGCAGAATGTGAATTGGTAAAGATTGATATTGATTGCCACATTCAAGGTGATGTTGTACTGGAATGTATCTGCTTGCTTGGTGACAAAGATTGGGAAGTCATGATGTTCCGGGCCATGTTTAACACAGCTTTTATCAGGTCAAATATTTTAATGCTCAATCGAGATGAAATCGACATATCGTGGGATGCGAAGGATCTATTTCCCAAGGACTTCAGGGCAGAGGTATGGCTCTCTGACATCTTTGATAAATTGCACATTGTTGTTTTCTCAGTTCATCGATGGCTCAGCTATACTAACTAAAACTGTTATGTGAATGAAGGTTCTTTTCTCGGAGATGGATTCTGTTTCCTCTGTAACCCTTGTGGACTCTTCCTACTTCGAAGAGAAAGATGGCCTTCCTGTCGAGGCATTTGCTAAAGTTCAAGAATTTTTTAATAGTGTTGATTGGTTAGTCCCAAAGGGCGATGCCATTGTTGAAGTTCTCCAACAGATGTCTGTTGAAGCTTATTCTCAAACTGAAACATATCAGGTGAACCAGAGCCTAGCTGCACTAGGTGTTAAAACCGTTGCTAAGAGCACACCAGATCTGCCTTCAGACAACCGTTCTAATTTCTTGCCGGAAATGTCCGCAAGTGCAGATATGGAGAGAAAGCAGGATGATCTCCACTCCCAAAATGTGACTATCCCATCTCAAAAGCAAACCCTTATTCCTTCGGCAGATCTTTCTTCACTCCCATCATCTTTGCTACCTCATCAACTTTCAATTTCACAGTCCAACTCCATTGCTCAACAAAGTAAAGCTGACACATCACATTCTAGAACTTCTCCCTCAACTCCCGCACTTCCTCCAGCAAAAATTGCTGATATTGGCAATAGAAAACATCCATTTACACTGGAGGCAACTTCTCTGAAAGAGGACTCTGCAGTTGTCTCTCCTAGAATATCCCATAAGAAATTCGTGAGGGTTAGGCTATCTCAACTCGACTCCCCTCATTCAACTGAAGATGTTGTTGGAGCCGCCAAAGTTGCCACTTCCCCACCGCCTCCTCCCCTTCCACCACTTCTATCTCCACATACTGCTACATCCGAATCTCCTTCTTCCACAAAAACTAAGTCACCTTTCCTAAATGTTATTGAAGGTACTGGACGCCAATCACCCCCCCATATTTCCTCTATCGAAACAGACATCACTCGTAAAACTGTGCCTCATCCTCCCCCGCCTCCTACCCCACCTTATGCGACTCTGATTCAGGAAATTTTAACCGATTCATCTGCTCCTATTCCAGTTGGACCTTTCGTTACGCCAGCCTCTCATTTGAACAAGATCTTAGATTCTGAAGTTCGACTCCGCCTCCTGCTACATTTGACTCATGCTTGTCAGAAAGCTCGGCTAAGAGACCTTCACCTCCTCCTCCGCCTCCGCTTCTGCCTCCACCTCCTTTTGAACCGCCTAATGAGCCTTCATCTCTCAGAGGTGCACCCCCATCTATAGTACCTCCATCACCTTGTGGTCCAGCTCCATCGGAACCCCATTTGGAGAAGCACTCTGCTTCTGGAGTTATACCTCCACCTCCTTTGACCCCTCCTTTGAGAGATAATTCCGTCCCCAGACCTGCACCACCCGCACCTCCACCTCCTCCAAGTTTTGGACTGGTTGCCCCGCCTTTGACTCCACCTAAGGCCATACCTGCTCCACCTACACCTCCACCTCCACCTCCACCTCCTCTAGAGACACCCAAGGAGAGGTCTAGTGGAGAAGAGCTCTCTTCTCCACCTTCTGGGCTGGCTGCTTCTCCCCGAGCAACACCTTTGAAGATTAGTTTGAACGCGAAACCTGCTCCGTGCCCACCACCACCTTCTCCTCCAATGCCTTTTAGAGAAGTGTCTGTAGCAGGTGGGCCTCCTCTTCCTCCTCCTCCCCCTCCTCCACATTCTAGCCAGAGTGCAGGACCTACAAATTCAGTAATTTTACCTCCACCACCTCCGCCTCCTAACCCTAGCCTCAGCATGAGTGGTCTTCCATCTGTTCCTTTTGCTCCTCCGCCTCCACTCCTTTCCCCCAGAGAGCCAGCTAGTTTGTCAAATTCTGTTCCGTCTAGTAGCAACAAATGTACTAGTATGCCTGGATCTCCATCTCCTCCTCCGCCTTCAACTCCTCCACTTGGAGCCGCAGGGAAAAGTTTATTGTCTCGTACTCAGACTTCATGGAGTCAATCGAAGAAACTGAAGCCGTTACATTCGTTAAAACTATCAAGAGCAGTTTCTGGCAGCTTGTGGGCAGAGACGCAAAAATCTGAAGCTTCTAGGTAAGTATTGATCAATTGGGTGAATGAAGCAATCTAATTTTGCATATCCTTTTTTTATTTGTAGAACTTCTTATTTGTATATCTCTTTTTTTCCCTTTTAGGGCACCGGAGATTGATATTTCAGAACTTGAATCTCTATTCTCTGCTGCTGTTCCAAATTCAGATCAAGGGGGTTCAGGCAGAAAAACTGGTACACTAGGCTCATTGGGTAAACCTGAAAAAAGTGCAACTGGTAAATTCTTGCGCATTCCATTTCTTTATATCATCGTACATGTATCCACAGACAGCATTTGTGTAGTAATGAGTTTTGAATTTCTTACTTAGTGGTCATAGCATAATCATTGTCTGAAAATGTACTTGTATTACAGTACCCCTCAATACCTCGATCCGCTTTTTCTAGGATCTTTTAATTTTTTTCCTTCTATTATTTATTGGATTTTTTCTTCACATAGTGTGTGCTCAGGCGCTAAATTCTCCTCTTTTTTACGATGTTTCCATCTCATTGGTGTGTAGTTGGGAGCAAAATTTTTTGTTCTACTAAAATAATATAGACCTAATAAATATCATTCAACTGTTTGGTTTTACATTATATTACATCTTGATGCAACTCAGTGTAGCCAATGAGATCCATGTGCTTCTTAACATAAAATCTTGTACACAAGCCCGTGATTTTGTTCATTGTTTTTTCCTTCATGTCTTTTCCACATCTTATTCCCTCAGAATTGAAGGGTAAAAAACCCAACAAGTGTAACTTATTCTGCCTCAGTACAAAACACTTCTTATTGTTGCATGCCTCATATAACTATCAATATATGCATAGAAGCCACAACAGAACTTGGAATTTTATGTTGAATGTAAATAGAAAGTGTTGTGCGGTGAAATTTCAGTCGGCAGTTATAACTTCAGAGAAAATAGTACAGGCAAATGGCCTATTTTTCCTTGTGCGATGTGTCATATATAAGCTTGTACATGAGCTGATGAGAAGGGGTATCTCAGTTGGTAGCACCCTTCACTTCGGACCAATAGGTCGCGAGTTCGAGTCACCCAAGGGGGTAATTGGGGAACCACTATTGATCCTCTTTTTTTTTTAAAAAAAAAAGCTTGTAAATGAGCTTCTCTTTATGATGGATGACACATTTCATGTATCTGTATCCCTAATTTCTGTGTTAATTCTTTTTATTTTGTACCATAGAGGTATGGTTTCTTGTGATGTCACTGACACTGATACTTACATCATTTATTCTCTCTCTTTTCAGATAGACCACAGGCGTGCATACAATTGTGAAATCATGCTTTCAAAAGTAAAGATACCGTTGAGTGACATGTTGGTGAGCTCAACTATATGTTGTTAGTTATTTTAGCATTCTTTCAAGGGGGGCCATAGATGATTATTGTTGAAAGTGTCAGGCATGATAATTAATGTTCCTGTGACAATTTTACTCATGACTTTTTGTTAATTATTTAATGTATCTGATTCTGCTTACATAATGCTCGTTTTTTTATAAATTAATCCTCCTGGAGATATTATTCTTAGTATCGTTTGGTTTTAATCCTTGTAGTGTAATTTTGTGGTACTTTGACAGAGTTCAGTCCTTGCTTTGGAAGACACTGCATTAGATGTTGATCAAGTTGACAACCTTATCAAGTTTTGTCCTACAAAAGAGGAGATGGACCTTCTTAAGGTGCGTTGTTCTTTACGCACTAAGACAACTAAAACGTATTATTTTTAAACGTTGTGTTCATTTCTATAGTGAAAAACACGAAAAATATCATTTTGACATCTAACTAACTATTTTTGTTTCCAGGGTTATAAAGGAGAGAAAGATAAGTTAGGAAAGTGTGAACAGGCACGTAAACTTTGTCTTGATTTGGTTGACCATTTGTTTAATCCTGATGGCAATATTTCGAGACAGGTTACTTTGTTGTTAAAAGACATGACTCTTGTTTTTATCTCAGTTCTTTCTGGAGTTGATGCAAGTGCCATGGATAGAATATAAGTTGAGGGTTTTCTCATTTAAGATTCAGTTTCACTCCCAGGTTAGAATTTACTATATGACTTCACCATTTTCCAAATCTTATTATGTATATTAGTAAGAAAATGTCATCCTTCTGTCTTCTTTCAGGTGTCTGACCTCAGAAAGAGCCTGAATGTTGTCAATTCTGCTGCAGATCAGGCAACTTGCTTTTTCTGTTTGTTATTTATGACTATTCTAACACCCATAAAGTTTGATATAATATTCATCTTTTCTATCATGTTCTCATCAGATCAGGGGTTCTGCAAAATTGAAAAGAATTATGCAAACAATCCTTTCTCTGGGTAATGCTTTGAACCAGGGAACTGCAAGAGGTTAATTAAATTTTTCTTGTGCCATTTTGACATCATGTTCTCCAGTCTTCCCTTTTTATGTTCCTAATTATTTTGGTTTTCATTAGTATCAAGTTCAAGCAAAATAAAATGTTTGACCAAGTTATAAATCAAGCGTGAAATTTATCTTTGAATTTCATGCTTATTATGTGCAGCCAACATGGTAAAGCTTGTTGGCATCATTATTTCTATTTAAATATGTGAAGTGTCTGCAATTAAATCATCATCACCTATTACAGAGATTAATTCCAAATTTTTCATCTCAATTTTGTGAATCCTTTTCGGATTTACAACATAATAAAGGAACAGCGAGAAGGTAAAGAAATAATTAAAGCTTCTCTTGTCTTCTTTCCAATTCTTAATTTGAAAACCTATGTAAGTATTTACAACAATCTACAATCCATTTTATTTGGGCATTCTAAACTAATATTAGTAATTCATACTTTTAGATTTTTATATATTTGGGGGAAGGGGTGTGGTCCCATAGGGATGAAGCGCACCATAAGAGGGCAAGCATAGTTGTCACCTTAGTGAGGTTCCATTGGTTTGGTGTAGGGGTGAGTAGCTCACTAGGCTTGTAACCTAATCCCAATTTCCCTACTTAATCAATGTGGGACAACTCGAGTGATATTCCAACACATACATTTTCTTAACCTTTGTGTGTAAGAAATAACATTTCTTAATACCAAGCCACCTGATAATAATGTTGTGAACTTTCAGTTTTTTCTCTTTATTTGGATGTATGTTACTGCTGCCCAGAGTCTTACTCTCCTAATCTATTGTGGCAGGCTCTGCCATTGGGTTCAGGTTGGATAGTCTCCTCAAACTTACCGAAACTCGTTCCCGCAACAACAAGATGACACTGATGCATTATCTTTGTAAGGTAGGTATTCATATCTTTTGCGTCCAATTTCTGCCGAACAGTTTGGACGCCAGAAATTGGACCCCAGACCCCAAACTGTTGGGAATATACTGGGTATGTTGTTGTTGTTGTATGTAATATCATAATTTATTATATAAAAGATCCCATTGCATTTTAAGTTAAAATAGGTATTATATGTTTCCTGGCTTAAAATCCTGGCAAAGGGTTTTTTCCCACTGGTTTGCAGTGTAGAATTGGAAACTGAGTCACTGGTTGCAATTTTGAATGAAATCTATGACAGACAATACATTGTAATTTTAGGGATATTCTTTGCAACAAATATAAACTTGCTAAGATTAGGTTATCTATACCATATGTGATCTGAACTTGAAGAAACTGCAAATACTGGTTTTCTCCCGTGTCACATGTACGGAACCTCAATTTATAGCGGTTGCTTATGGATTCTATCAATACCAATACCTAATGTATAATTCCCCTCTCTTCTCCTTCCGTCTTTATCTTATCTTGTCACCTCAAATCACTGAATAAGATGCAGCATGATTGTGGTGATTGTAAAACTTCAGTAACTTGTTACACTGCGAAAGGATAACAATTATGAATACAACTTAGCTTCATTGGATGGATTATTAGTCTGTCTAATTGATTAAACTTCAGCATAGAGGTGTACATAACACTCACATGGAGTAGGGTCCACTTGATTTTTTATTTTTGGTAGGACACTCCATGTGAGTGTTATGTACACCTCTATGTACATGATCATGTACCTATAGCATTTTTCTTAAATCTTGGTCCTGGTTCAGAAAATACTTTATGCATGAAGTATTTTCTGAACTCTTCTTCTCCTTGTTTGTCTTTCACCCCGTGTGCTTTCAGATAAATTGCTCGAGCTTCTTGATTTTTGGAAAGATCTGTCTAGCTTGGAACCTGCATCAAGGTGCATTTCTTTATTTGCATTCCATCTGTCCCATAAATAGGAGCCGCATTACTATCTCGAGTGACCCACAAAGATAAGCTTGTTACTTTGAACGAAGTATTTAAAATGTTAATTTCGGTTTTCCCTTAATTTATATGGTTACCAATAAAATGAAGTCGTAAAAACTAAGAATCATTAACGTAGAGGGTATTTTTGGAAAGTAAAACTAAATATTAACTTGACCAAGAGAAATTCTTTCAGATTCAACTGAAATATTTGGCTGAGGAAATGCAAGCGATTAATAAAGGGCTTGAAAAGGTCATGCAGGAGTTGTCCATGTCTGAAAGTGATGGACCCGTGTCAGACCATTTCCGGAAGATAGTTTCTGGATGCTATCGAATTATTGTGCTTGCTTGAATGCACATGATATTATTTGTGTCTCTTTGCATTTTTGGGCAAACATCTGACCCTGTCTGATTTAAAACTTAAGTATAGTGCATTGTACTTATTTTGGTTACTTGTTTCTTTACTTTAAGGAATTTCTTAGTGTGTGAAGCTCTCAAGTGTTTTTGTATCTATTTCAGTATCTTATTATTCTTATTAAGGAGATTCCATCTAGTGGGGACTCGCTGTCAAGTGTTCCTCTTTCTCTACTTTTTATTCTTGTTCTTTTTCATTGTGTGCGTGGGTGTGTTGGGTTTACATATAAGTACCCATTTACAAAGAATATCAACAGGCTTACAGAAAGAGAGCAGTTACTAAGCTGATGTCAGTATACTTGTTTATTTTTTGTGCTTGTTTAAGATTCTTATTATAACAGAGTTTAATTACAGGCTTTGAAAGAATTCCTTTGTTTTTCGGAAGGTGAAGTGAGGTGCTTGGCTTCACTTTATGCTGGAGTGGTATGTATTAGTTGCCTTTAGGATCAGCTTAGGGAATCAATGAATATTATTATATTATATTGGCTAAATTGCACTTTTAGTCCTGCCGCTTGCCCGGCCATCGAATCGGGAATAGAGTCAAGGACTTGCCCTTTATTGTTTATTATTTATAATAATTATTTTAACAGATTATCATTATATAATAATTATAATTTATCTATGATGAGTAAATAATAATAAATAACAATTATCAACCGTAATTTTCATAAGTCTAATAATTTACTTATTAAAAATTTTTATTTAGATATATTTTAGTCTCAACTTTATTATCTAATAAAGTATTAACATCATAGCAGTTTTTGTCCTAAGATTCTAACATTTCGCCTTTTGGTCTTGTTATTTAATATTTTGCTGCAATTTTAGTTCTCAAATTCCCAAATTTATAGATTTTTATTAGCAATTTAATTCCTATAATATAAAAGTTTGTTGCAATTTCAGTCGTGTAATTTAAAATTTAGTTGCAATTTCAGTCATTAAAAATTGCAGCAAAATATTAAATCATAAGATCAAAAGGTGAAAAGTTAGAACATTGGGACTAAAATTGCTATGGCATTAAACCAACAGGACTAAAAATGCATTTTTGCGTATTATATTCCCGAAGCACGGTCACTTAATGAGACTATCTAACAATATTGTTATGCAGGGACGAAATGTAGACTCACTGATCCTTTATTTTGGTGAGGACCCAGCTCGTTGTCCGTTCGAGCAAGGTAGTTTTTAGTTTCCTTCACTGTTTACTTGTGGCATTCATATGATTGTGCGACCGGGGAATAGTAAAAAGCTAAAGTGTAGTGTGAGGACTGTTGTCTGTCATTTCTTTCTTTTTCCCGTGATTTGAGATGAGGTTTTAAAAACATTTTGATACAAAATGTTTGCAGTGATCTCAACTTTGTTCAACTTTGTGAGGATGTTTAAGAAAGCCCAAGAAGAGAGCTGCAAACAGCTGGAGTTTGAGAGGAAGAAGGCGGAGAAGGAAGCTTCCGAAAAGATGAAGATGAATGCTTCAGATGTTGGACACTTGTTGCAAGTCAGAAGTGTCAAATAATTGTAAAGCCAAATTTCAGCTTAGATTCACTTGGATAATTACTGCGTGAAAACTCAAACGGCTCTCTGAAATAACAGACATTTTTTTCCCCGAAATTAGGAAATTTTCATGTTGATTGATGGCTGATGAAAGTTTATCTTGCTAGAAAACTCGTGACCAGGAATGTCGAGAAAGTTCAGTACCTCCCCGTCACAGTAAAGGTAAAGTATCCAATATCCCATCTATTTATTTTCAGTAAATCATAGTTTTGACTAATTAATTCCTGTATTTGTTCCCAGTTTTTCTAGGTGTAATCAGCAGACCCCAATTTTGCTCGTGGTAGACTCTTGTATAGAATCTGATCTAGTTGGTTTGTATGCGACTTGCATCAATATTTTACTGGACTTGTAATGCACTATGCTCGTGAAAAAAAGAGAGAGAGAGAGAGAGAGAGAGAGGCCTTTAACCACATGAAATATTGATCCTTTTCCATGTATCCCTCATAATAGAATGAGCTTTTCAGAAATAGAATTTTATCAATTCTTGATACTTCTATAACTTGTGAAAATTTTTATATGCCTGTGAGTTGACGTTCTCAAAGCATCCAGCAAGAGTCAGCGAAATCGATTGTCAACATCTTTTTATTTCTACGTCCAATCAATGTGTAGATTATGATCAAATAAAACCAGAGTCCCACATAGTTTTTTCTTGATGTATGAATTACAATTGTGGTGACTAATAGAAGTAAATTGAATCGGTGAAAAAAAAAAAGACTAGTAGAAGTAAATTGGAAGCGATGTTCCGAATTTGTCATTCATTAAACTAAAAATGATTGATTATGAGTGGCAAAATTACAGGGTCTTTGTATGATAAACACCGTACTCCGTACATCAATAGCGAAAGTACATGGCTAAACCTATTTTGTTATATTTGAATGTTCTACAAAGTGGTTTTGTTGTGTCTGTTTATTTTTCAAAGGTTTCGTCCTTTTATTGTGATTGACCACAGTCACCACATCACTCTATAAACTAGTGCCACTGAGAAAATGATTTTAAGTTCATTGTATGCTTAAAAATGGGAGTGTTACATAGACATAGTTAAACATAAGTGACATTACACCATTCTTTTTAATATTCAGTACGCGATCATTTTATCCACAAACTAACCCGTAATGTGATTAATATTCGTGTGGATTGACAAAATTTGTTATCAACTTTAAGGTGTTTTCAAGCTACATTAGTTTATTTTATGTCTATGGTGTCCACCTAAAATGTTTTGTCCTCAATTTTATTGACATATAAAAGTCGTTCTATTACTTTGGAATCATTCTAATGCATTCATAAAATAAAAATAAATAAGGACATGTCTTGCTATGAAGTCATCGGATGACTCAACTTATGGAGCCATCTACACTTATTCAACAATAGTGTATTGACATGTGTCCTGCAATAAATACAATTTGGACAGATACATTAAGTAGTGTATGACTCCATAGAATTTTTATATAAGAAAAAAATATGAGCATTCTAGAACTTGACACGTGGCACTTCTTTGAATTACCAAATTACCCTGCAATTTTATTTATTATTTATTTTGTTTTGTTTTCATTTATACCCTTCAATTTTATTTATTTTCTATTTTGTTTTT
>BKCP01006515.1:837886-870540 GCA_008636005.1 Striga asiatica
CTTTTTAAATATATTTTTTTTTTTTCGCAACGAAAGCTGGAACCTCTATTAGCACAAAGGAATAAACGTCTTACAATCGAAGGCCAACTAGCCCATAACAATAGAATAAACAATACACTGGAGAACCGCTACATCTAGCGGCCTAAATGCTAATACATAATTGAGCCCTGGATTAAGCAACCTCTAACATTTGAAGTCTTAATCCAACAATACAACCATAATACAGCAAAAAACACCCAAATAAACTACTGTGAACTTATGAACAAAGGAGAAGAAGACCACTGAACCATAAGGAGCCTAGACTCTTTCCTCTGCCCAGTTCACAGCAATCCTCCCACAGCTAACCAAATTCAGACCAATCCTTCCATGCCGCTCTTACTATTTCTCTATCACTCATCCACCTATTTTGAAATATCCAGAGATTCCGGGATTTCCAAAGCCACCATAGGAGATAAGTCGAGAGTTGAATGCGCTCTTGCGACACATCAGAACCATCCAAGGTAGAAATAGTCCACCACCATTCCTTAAAAGACCCAACATTGAGATTGTGATTCCAAGAAACTGGGGAAAGTTGCCATACCTGTTGGGCTCTAGGGCATTGGAAGAGCAGATGGTGGACCGTTTCTTCTGCAGCTCCACATCCCTTGCAAATACTATCCAAGACAATACCTCTTTTGTTAAGATTTTGGCATACAGGTAATGCTCTTGAGAAGCACTTCCAGACAAAATGCTTAAGCTTTCCTTTAACATTTAGCTTCCAGAACCTCTCTCTAGCTCTTTTGTCCCTATGCCTTGCATTGCTACTCTCCGGTATGTCCCAACTGTTCATCTTGTCATCCACTAAGTTTGAGTAGGCCCCCGCAACTGAAAAATTACCTGATTTTCCTTCAACCCACACCCATCTATCTTTAAAATCAGGATTAAGTGTGCTTATCTTGAGGATGGCTTCACTGTCCTGAGCCTGAAAAGTATTCCTTACCAGGGTTTCATTCCAACTTCTTTTGTCAGCTGCAATTAATTCTTTCACCCAATGCAACTGGGTCTCAGCAGGGTTGATAGGTTTAGGAATGCCAGACTAAAATCAAATGTTTGGTAAAATAGTTTATGGATGCAGCGTTTTTATCCAAAACGCCAAACTTGGAAACGCTACTCCTTGCAGCGTTTCACATTAGTATTTTTTTATAATTGGGACATGTAATTACGTGATTTAAAATGCTTGGAAATTGGCCCTTTTTTTTCTTTTTATGCAGAGTGAAAAGTATTAATTAGCTCATATTGTTAAAAATGTCTGGACACTATCAAGCCTTCATTTCATTTTTCTTTTTTTTCTATTTGTAAATAACAATATTATAGCATGAAAAATATGTCATTATTTATTTTAAAACTTTTATTTAGTTAGTCTTTGACTCTTTATTTCAAATATTCAAGCCAAAAAAAAATTAAATTCCGCCATTATATTATTATTAATTAATTTTTAATTTTAAAATATGTAAATAATTGATATTTTAAGATAATTATGATTATTCTAAAAACAATATATTTAAAATGTATGACAAATAATTTTTTTATATATTAATAACTAATAACAAACATCTAATTTTATCAAACATATTTTTATAAACCGCTAATATAATTAGCGTCAAAACAACTAATACAATTATTAAAAACCAGCTTATTGCCACCTCTCACCGCCGAAACTCTCGCCGCCTTCAGATTCCTCTTCACCCCTCATCGCTGCACACACACAAATACAACTTCGGATGAGAAGATTTCCATCTACGGCACTGAAACAGAAAATCGTGGAGCTCAGTTTAGAAGCTCGTCCCCGTGGTCAATGGTGACGTCGCTCAATCGACAATTTCAAAGGCCGACATCGACGACATGAATTTCAGCACTCAACCCTTAGTCCACTTTGAAAGTCCCACCGCAACCATTAGCTGTGACTGACCGAAGTAGCAGCAACTTGTCTGCGTCTCATCGCTGAACGCCCGAGGCTCTAATCGTTGGCAAGGCCTCGACCGGTACTTTTCTCGCTACAAAGCTTGATTAAATTTGAAATCCAAAAGCCCTAAAAATGAGCCACCACACCGCATAATCATAGTTGAGGTATGGAAGCCGACGTTTTGATTTTCTTATAGTTGAAAAAAATACCCTTTTCAGAATTTTGGGTGAAAAAAATGGATTGGGGGACCAACGGTGCTAACTAATACAGCACCCTCTACTGTGTTATTTAATGACCATTGGATGATATTACTGGCCCAAATTTAATGAAGAGAGAGACTTGTATTAAATTAAAATGCAAGAGGATAGAGAATGTGTTTTAATCCTCATTCTTTACTCGTTCAAGCATTTTTTTTCCTGTTCATCTTCTCCCTCAATCTCTGAATACTCTTGAGGTTAATGATCTGATAATGGGCAATACATCAAAATAAAGCACCAAACGTTCCAAATAGCCATGTTCATGGCCCTTCAACAAGTGAATTGCATCAAAACCTAAGATTTCATGGTGAGTTGCAAAATTTTGAAGGTATTTTGCGTCTGCACCTACTCAGATTATTCACATACTTTGTGTTTATTTATTGCTACTCTTTTGATAGAAAAGATTGTTAATCTTTGGGAAATCTAAGTGTTTTGAACCTTAATTCGAAATCACTTTTCATATGAAAAATTGACAATTGCTGGATGTTTATTTTCTGCTTTATTTCCCCCCCTTTTTTCATATGATTGGATCCAATTTACTTTTTTTTTTTGGATTTCTCGTATAATTCTGTGTTATAATTAAGATGTAATTCTATGTTTATTGTTTTAGTAATATACAATTGAAAATATACACTTTTTAAAATAAAAAAAAATATCAACCCATTATTTTTTTAGTAATATATAATTGAAAATATAAAACTTGTAAAATTTTGAATAATTAAACTTTTCAAAAGACTGTTAATTTAGCCACATTCTAATTTTTTTTTTTTTAAATTGTGACATTGTTTAGACCACATTATCTCTCCTCTTGTATTTTAATGATAATAATCATAATATAATACAAGTCTCTCAAATTTTGGACCACTTGATTAAATTAACCTGATCCAAGGGTCTTTAAAAAGCACAGCAGAGTGTGCTGTGTTAGTAAGCACCGTTGGTACCCCGGATCCGAAAAAAATAAGGGTGTGATTGTTTATCAATCCAATTCAAAAAAAACCAATCAAAACTCAAATTTAACTCAACTTTAACTCAACTCCACTATCTCCATTATTACCAATATAATTAAATAATACCAACCAATCATTCTTACACATCACATCAACTTTAATTCTACTCACATAATTTTAACTAACCACCATTTCCAATCAATTTTCTCTTACTTTACATCATATCAACTTTACTTATTTTATTTTAAATATTATTTTAATATATCCACTAACAACTAACCATACTAACTTTTTTAAAAGTAACTATAGTTAAAAAAAAACCAATTAATTTTAGATGAATTGATAAACAATCACCCCCTAAATCTTTTGGGTTTCAGTTTCAGGGGCTTTTGTAATATTTGAAAAAAAAGTAGAGATTTCACATAGGTTCTCTTTTTCCTCCCATATTTCTGTCAACTCTATTGAAAACTTGTTAAAATCCTGAAGTTACGGACACCTCTATTTCTTGGCTCACATAAGGTATTGGTATAGCTACTGATGTAGCAATAGTCATTACTAATTTATTACCATCAGTTTATTGCATTTTGCTTTGGTTGTTGTGTGCTTTCTATTGCAACTCATGAGAAAAGTCATGGTCCCGTGTGTTCTCCTTCTATTGTTTTACATGAGGTCATTCTAATTTTGTTTATCAACCTGAAAAATTCATCATTGTTAGAAGCCACCTGAGAGAAATAGGCAATAGGCAGAGAGAACAAATGAAGACTTCGAGTGAATGTGATGTAAGAGCTTATAAGAGATATATATTTCAGATGCCAGTGATGGCATTTTTAAATTGAATGGTCAAAATGAAGAGGTTATCAAAAAATTTACAGGAACCTTTTGAAGATAGAGCTAGCAAATCTATAAATCAAACCTGCCCACATAAATAAAACCGCTCAATTCAGATGATCTCTGGCTTCTCTTTCAGTTGCCACAATGGTTCCTAAGCATCTGTTAACCGGAATTCGTATCCTAGCTCGACCCTTTTGTCAACGCGCACGACCCACAAATCTCTGTTCCTATCCCGAATTTCTTCATAAGCTCCAAAGCAGGCATTATTCAAATGAACCGCCCCCAGTCGCTCCGGCTTTCTCTCCTCCGCTAGCCTCCACTTCAAATCCAAAGAGCTCTCTGAATGACGCTGAGCTACAAAAATTTGCCGCAATTTCTGGGACATGGTGTGTTTCTTTTTGGATTTTAATATTTCTACAAGTTTAATTTGGTGATACTTTGTTAATTCATTTGATTTTTACTGAATTGGTATTAGGTGGGATGCTGAAGGTCCGTTTAAGCCGTTGCATGTGATGAACCCGACGAGGCTTGCTTTTATCAGGTCCACATTGTGCCGGCATTTTGGGTAATTTAACTTGTGTTCTTGAAATTTATTCCACATCTTTTACTCTATCTACATTCAATCTAATATATTTGTCCTGTACTTGACATATTGAGGCTCACTAGTTCATCGTGGTTCATGATATCTTAGACTATTTTATCTAGCAATACATCATACAGCAACAAATGACCTTTATCAGCCCACTACTGATTTTTAGAATTCTCTTGACAAGTAGTGATTTGTTTGATTGTATGTAGCTTCATTAGTTTTTGATGAAGCTGAAGCCACTAATTTGTATACATTTCGTGGTCGTTCGTCGATTATGACTAATCTAAGCTGGTGGAAACTTGAAAAATGTGCCTATTTGTCGTGGGGTAACAATTGTTCTACCAGACTTATCATAGTTCTAAAGCTGTATGTTATGTTAATTCCACAAGCACTAAGGTGACTCAAAGTGTAAATGGTTACCCTAATCTGAATTTTACTTTGAAAGATGTTTATTAACTTATTAAAACTTTGATAATTTGGTATAAGAGATCACGAGAACCATTTTTCTTCGCTCGGGGCCAATCACAGTAAGATATTTGGAACATACTTTAATTTGATTAAGCATTTATTGGTTAACCATGATATTTGATTGGCTCATATCTATGTTATTACTTAAACAAAATCTTGCAACATGAATTAAATTCACAGGTTAATTTGATTTCTCGGATTGAAGTGCTCTTACTCTCGCAAATGGCATGAGATGGATTTACATTTATTCTGCCCCTTCTTTTGATGAGATACCGTAATTTATTTTGAAGTATTTGTGAAGTTATGTGTGGTTTTTTACTGTGTTAAATGTTAGTTATGCAGAGTAATGTTATTATCCTTGAAGAACAAATAAAAGTTTTGTGCACTGCGCCTCTTAACTTTTCATTCTTCATTTGGTTTTATACTTGATATAAAGTATTATTTGTTTAATTTGTGACACTTACAAACTTAGAAGTGAGGCTAGATATAGCAGTTGCATCTTTTGTTGAGTGAGGAAACTGTGAAATAGTAGTTGGTGAAGTTTTGAAATCAATGAAATCATTTTGTTTTTTTTTTTTTTNGCACTTCTTCTCTGTGTTGTTCAAATTAAACTCATTATTTTATTTTCAACTTGATTTTGTGCATTTGTATGCTGAACCTGTAGATGGATCTTTCATTAAAGGATCCAACCAAGAAAGTTTGAGGCATTTATATTTAATGGTTGCCCTCCATGTTTGGGGAATGAAAGAAGAATTGCTAAATAATTCAATCACTAATAAATAAAGAGTTAAAAGAATGAATATAGGATAAGTAGTTTCGTTAGGATATGTGAACTGAAATGATATTGTCTGACACAGGACGAGGACGACACATTAATGTTTCTCGTTTTGTGAATTAAATTTGTAATTAAAAATTGTGTTATAAAAGAGAGCTTTTCTAGAATATTTTGTAAAGAAGGCAATGTTATCAATGGCAAAAAGCTGAAAATACTCCATAACAGCCCACCATAGCAACCTGTGGCAGCCCGCGGCTGTATAATAGCCATCCTTCACTAATTTCTAATGGCAGTTAGATAAAAACCCGCAACCCGCACGACATACTGCCATGCTTCACAAATTCCTAATGGCAAATAGGCAAATCTACAACACCATATCACCGCGGATGTCATATATTGTCTTAGGTGGCAATATATCTTTCTCGTGTCTCATCGAGATAAACTTCTTTTTTGGTGCCTTATTGCATATTTGTGAGTCTGTTTTGTTTATAATTTCACCACTCGAGTCTGAAAAATTACAACTCTTTTTTCGTATCACCGTCCAATCATCGCAAAAATATATTCACTAAATGGTTAGGAGAAAAATGCTTTTTTGACAATCTGGAAATGATTGATGCTCTAGCTGTTTTGAGGGAGTGCTGTATATATTCTTATTTATATGTATATTTTCTTTTGTTTTAGTTATATTAGAATAATTTTTGTACANGTAGATATTACAACCTATCTACGGCTCCCTCTATAATATGAAAGTCCTTCGTACTTCAACGACACGCAGAAATTGTTCCTTCTTCATATTTTATAGTATTAAGAATATTTTATAGTATTAAATGACTAATCCCCCTTATATGTAATTACAAAACACGTTGAGCCTAAGTGGTAGTTTCGCATGCTTCATAATCTTATGTGGCAAAATATTTGGCTTTGTAATATGGCTCGGATAAAAATTACTAATTTTTTCATACGAAATAATTTTGGTTTGTATTACCATAAATTCACGTATTTAATATATTTAAACTATTCCACAAAATCTATTTATTATCTTCTCTCACGTTCCAAATTTTGTGTTTTGTCTATATTATTCTTTTATGTGTTTTAAATAAAATCATATTGTTAATTAACTTAGTTCTTTATTATAAATTGTTATAAGTTGTTCGTAATTTATTTTTTTTCAACTTCAACAATGTATATGAACATTTTTTTTCTTTTTTGTTGTACATTTAATATTTTATCAAACACCCATCTTTCGTAATTGGCGAAGGATTTCAATAAAGAAATGAAACTTACAATCTCTATTTTGTCAATAAGTTGTGAAAAAAAAAGTAGAAGTGGCTTGAAGATATGTGTGCACTGTAACTATGAATCTGTTTTGCGGGCAAGGAAATCCTCAAGTATTAAACAGGAAATTTATGGATTGAGCCATAAGAAAACATTCATAAGAAAATCCATGTATCGTAATATATATCATAAGAAAATAATATATCATATAATTGAAATTAAATTTACATTCAAAACTTAGCTAATCAGTAAATCGAAGTTTATTTTTGCATGTGTTTTTCCACTTTGCTATCCAAAGGACTCTCTTAACCAGATGTAACTGAACATCTGTATGTGAAGCCTTGCGATGGCTAGGTCTTAGATAGGGAATAGTCTATGGTTATTTTCTGAATTGATTTCGGCTTTATCTTTTAACACAAAGGAAAGTGAAGGCAATTGTCCAAGAACAATACTGATGTTTTCTTTCTTGGTTGTCTTATAAGAGCTGATGAATGCAACATGTTTCAGAAAGGATCCAAACTGCGCGAGGCCATTTGAAGGATTGAAATTCATAGATGTTGGCTGTGGAGGGGGGATTTTATCTGAGGTATGAGTCTTTATCTTTTTCTAGATATATATTCAACTTGGCATGGTTCACTTTATTGATAATTCGAAGACATTCTCTATGAGATAAATGTCTGTGTATAAGCATTTATGGACATCTCTTAGTAGACAAATTATGTTTGGATGTAAATTAGGATAATCGTTTATTCTTGTTGCATAAATGATTCTTTTCTAGCCTTTAATATTTATTTTTAAACATATTTCAGCCTTTGGCTCGGATGGGTGCCACTGTTACAGGAATTGATGCTGTTGAAAAGAACATCAAGATTGCACAACTTCATGCGGTATGTTCTTTTATGGAAATGAAAACAACTTGCTGTATGCATTCATGCACATTTACATAATAAGTTCGGTGCTGCTGATTGAAAGTTTATGAAATGAAATGGGTTGCACAAATGTGGTGTGGCTATATTTTTAAGAAATTGTACTTTCGATCAGTGTGAAGATGAACTAATATTGTGTTCTTAATTATTGGACTTCTGTATATTGGCATGGTTATGTATGTAATTACTTAGTTTTTGGTAAGAAGTGAATACTAATCTTGTGGGCTTTACTTGAATAACTCTCACCAGCACCGGTATAAGTCATACACACAATTATACTTCAGTCCGGGCATGAGATCTATATAACTGCCTCATAATTAAAACACATCAATTTATGTAACATAAATATTTCCTTGTGTCATTTATGTCAGTGAAATTTGAACTTTTGCAGCATTTGGATCCTATGACTTCATCAATTGACTACCATTGCACAACAGCTGGTATACATCTTATTTACTTTGTGAATGTTTTATCATTTCCTTTTTTCTTCGAACTGCTTTCACATATTTATTTAACTTTGTAACGTAAGAGTTGAGTGCTTATTGTCTCTAGCATCTTCATGTTTTGACGCTCCTCATTTACCCTGTGCATTCTAAATCTTCAAATGTTCCACCAATTTAGCCAAGTTCTTATAGTGGAATGTTTTCTCCATGGTTCTTTTGGATCTTCGTTTCTTTTCTCTCTACTTCTCTATTTTTCTCCTGATCTATATATTTATTTATTGGGACTGAGGGAATAGACCAAAATGAGCGGGCATGATGAGGGTACAGTGGGGCATAATGTGTATTTCTCCATTTGTGGGCTAAAATTCCAACAGTTTGATAAAAAAAGTCATCTAAACTCATTGACATCATAGTGATCAAAAGGGCACCTAGGTAAGGTGAAAAAGGTAAGCAAAGGCAATTATTTACATTCAACTATTTCTACAAGACTACATCAGTTTTTCTGTTGGGTTGTTTGAAGGTGTTTGTAGTGATCTGTTAGCTTTTGTTATGACCTTTAATTTGCTGATGCCTTTTTATGTGGTATTAGCCACAGTTACTGATATTTAACTTTTGCTAGATCAAATAATTACTTATCTGAAAAATGTGTACCTTTTGAACTTCTAAACAATATTCTGCAGAAGCTGATGAAATTATCTTTGGCAGAAAAATTGGTGGAAGAGCAGAGGAAATTTGATGCAGTACTTGCACTGGAGGTAAGATATTAATTTGATTCCAATGGAATTTTATTAATATGATCTGAGAGTTATCAATCATTAGGCTTAGGCAACTTATGTTATACATGCTGTTTTGTGAATCTTCAGTAGCATAGATCTTATTACCTTTTCATTTTTCGATTTATTGGATGCTCTCTGCTAGGACTATAGCACTTCTCTGCCTCTGCGTACACATTTCACTATTCATGCATTTACAGTGGACACACACTCCCAGAAAACGAATGAAAAAAAAAGAGAAAGGGAAGAAGTAACAATTATTGATTTGCATCTAATACTTTGCATGCTATTCAGGTAATTGAGCACGTGGCAGATCCTTCTGATTTCTGCAAATCCTTGTCAGCATTGACCAGTTTTGGTGGAGCTACGATTATCTCTACAATTAATCGATCCATGAGAGCATATGCAACTACCATCCTCATGGCTGAATATGTGCTACACTGGGTATTTTATTCCGTCCTGTTTTAGCTTGTAACGATGTATTATTTTTATGTTCAAAACTTGTCCTTTATAGCCATTGTTGATGTCAGTGTTGTTTAGTAAGTATTCCCCTATGTAGATAAGGCATATTGAACTTATCGACCTCTCATTATCTTATTTTCTTTTTCTCAAATTCTTTTTTGTATGATGCATGAGTCCTCAAAGAGTCCACTCAGTGTCAAAAGTGCCAAAAAATGTCAACTTGGACTTTGGCCATATATAGGAGAATAAATTGTATCAACACTTTATAGATTCTAGAAGAAGAGTATGTCATGGTTTGGTTTTAAGTAATTTGTATTCCGTGATTTCAGTGTGTACAGAGCTTTACATTTTCATCTTTTTTTCATAACTTTCATTTTTTTTTTTTTTTTGNTTTTTTTTTTTTTTTTGTGTGTGTTTTTATCTTATTTGTTCAGCAGGTCCTTCGAGTCACTTGATTCTTTTTTCTTGTCTTCCTCTTGATTCCTTAAGTTATTAAACTTACGTTGATGACTTATGCATGTTACTTGAGATTCTAGTGTGCTTTCTTTTTTCTTTTGTTCTCCTTCATACATAGTTTCGACAAATACCCTCGACTTTAGTCTATAAGAACAAAAGAACATATCTTATGACAAGAATCATATGTCATGCGTGTTAAGGAAATCTAGTAAAAACACATCCTAGTTTTAACTGAAGAGGTGTCTCAAAATATTTCCCATAAGATTCTCCATCTTCTCATTGTTTTGGCATGTTAAATTTTTCAGCTTCCAAGAGGCACACATCAATGGTCGAGCTTCCTGACGCCAGAAGAACTGGTCCTTATTCTTGAGCGTGCCTCTATTTCAGTGAGTCACAAAAGGCTTGTTATCTTTTACTGCAGACACTTTTTTTCCCTGTTTAATATGAAATTGTTGTTTTCCCTTCCCTTTGTATCCAGGTCAAAGAGATGGCTGGGTTTGTTTATGACCCCTTGACTGGGAGATGGTCCCTTTCTGATGATGTCAGTGTTAATTTCATCGCTTATGGCACTAAGAACAGTGAATAGTAACCTGACATCCAGTTTCTTGTTATGTAATTGAGTTATAACTTATAATTTGGTTTCCTTTCTTTCCCTTCCTTTATCCGTCTTTTATTTATTTTTTTCTGTCACAACTCGCTTGAGGCATTATTGGTCCTTTTGTGTGTTCAAAAGGAGTGAAGTTCTGAGGTTGAAAATATTTTCAGTATCGGAAGGAAAGCAGGATATGTAGGCATTTATTGCACTGTGTAGTATATTCAACTTTAACTATACAATCTTGCAATATGTTTTTTGTTAGGCTGACCTAACCATTACGCCGACATACTTTCCTCTTACTTTCCTCTCAAATATGCATACTGTCATTTGAAAATGTCAACTTTAAAAAAACAGTATAAACAAAAGTATAACATTTGATTGCATTAGTTTATTTTTGTTTACTGATTGGTCCACCTACTTATCTATTATGATGCTTAACCCAAAAATTTAAGGGGGAGATCGAAAAAATTAAAGAAAAAATCAACTTACAATCAGTTTCACTCGTGAGTCGAGTCATCCAAACTTGACCAGAGTGGAGGACAAGATGATATGAGATATTGTACCAGATCGACTAGACCCAAAAAATAGTATGATCGAACTGGACGAACCATCAGGTCGAACAAAGATCGAAGGTATTATAGATTGAAAAAGTCCTAGTAAGCCATCACATGAAATTTTGTGGGCCTGGACGCATTTCTGGATTTTGGTTTACTAATATTTAGCCAGTTAAAGTCACATGGTCAGCGGGCCTCTAGGATGCTCCAGTTAGTGCAATTAGGACCACTAATTGAAAAAAAATAAAAATAAAAAAATCTTGTAATGAATGATATGTATTAGATATTTATTAGATGAGACTTTTAGGACCACATGTCTAGAAATCGAAACTCTTTTAACGCAAAACAAAATGTACATGTGAATGAATTTAGGACCACCATTTGCTAAAAAGAGGTCTTGCGAATATTATAGAAGAAGATGATAGGTCTCGAGGGGTGTCCTTTGGGGTTAATTAAATTTAATTTGCAACTGATACCAAATTTTTAATGTCGAGCATATAGGATGTAAAGAGCACCTGCAAAACCACGTTCTTTAATATATTTTAACTTGATATTTTGGGCTCTTTTAGGCACTAACCAGTTCTAGATTTCTACTCTCTAATTTTATGTGTATTAACATAGTAACCGAATATATATGAATAATATACATGTTATATGCTTTGGTTCCTGTTCTCTCTCCCTCTTATTTGGTTCTTCACTTTTATATTATGGTTCGTGAATTCTTGTAATATGGTTACTCAAGGAGTCAGATCCTTTTCATTGTCATTCTCTATCTGGTTCTTAGAAAAATAATTGATAATAATTGGATTGGTCCTGGACCTAGCTAATATAGTTGGGCCTTTTCTTTTCCTTTTTTTTTTTTGGTATAAAAGTTCAATAGAAAATAAAATTTGAATAAAACATAAAAAGTAGCTATCTAGTTTTTGCTCACTATTAATAATTAACTTGAATAGCTAAATTCATATCTGCTAATCATTTAACTCTATGTTTGGAATTGGTAATCGATGCCTCCTTATCTATTATGTATGTCAGAGGAGCCAGCATAGGTAGACCATTGGAAGATGTTCAAAGATCAAAGTTCAGTTAAGAGTGTTCTGGAAAAAAAACGCCCTAGTTGATGGCCAAAAAATCAATATAATATCTGACAAAACTAGTTGGTACGTTGACTGGAAATAAAAGTCCTTATAATGTCTTCTAAAATGCTTTCAATATAAACAGTTGGAATAAACTTGAGCTTAAAAAAAAAAAAAAGAAAAAAGATGTATCCATCCAAACCAAGAAAGTATTTTTCTTAATAAACTATGGACGAGCAAATTGTACCCACCAAACAATTTTAAAACGATGAAGCGAATTTATCTAAAATATATAAGGTTTCCTATTATAAAATAAATTAATAATCACAAAGATAACTGAAAACAGCCCGCATATTCTTCTTCTGTATATTAATTCAGAACGTGCTGAGCCTAAGTGGTAGGCTCACATGCTTCGGGATCCTATGTGACAAAATTACATGCTTTGTTATTAGGTTTGAGTAGATTTTAATTTACTTCACAGCAAAAAAATAATTATCCATATTATCCATAAATATATGATTATTTATGGTCATTTTACACGTATTAATTGCATTTTAATATCATTTCCTATTATAACATTGAATTGTAAATGTATTTTAAAAGTTAATAAATTTTGTGTTTTTTATCAGTTTTACATATAGAATATATCAAATTAATCATCTCATGATGAACTTCGATTTAACATCCATATTGTATGTATAAAAAAACTAAATCATATTTATCTTTATAACAATAGTAAAATTATTTTAAATATTAATTAGAAAAACAAAAATATTTAACAATTAATATATTTATATTTCAAGTAGTTATATGATATAAGTTATAAAATTTACTATAATATAACACATGTAAATCGCACAAGTAACAAGTATTATTCTAAAATGTACAATAATATATATTTTTTTATCAAAAAGCAAATTAAAATTTAAAATAATTTTTCTTATTAATTTTAAAATTTAAGAATAATTTTTTAACAAACACCCGTGTAATACACGGTTGTTGGACTAGTAGTAATTAAGAACAGTTAGGGATGAGTACTCTCAAATTTTGAGGTGGTCCTGATTAGCTCAATTACTAAGTTTGAACTAAAAAGAGGTGATCCTAAATAATTAGCTCAAAATCGAAACTATTGAATTAATCCCCATTCGGGAATCGAGCATGCAGTGAGAATTCATATTGAAAAGGACCACTACAAAAAGAAGACAAACAAATGGATAAAACAAGATGTTAATAATAATAATATTTCCGAATTTGTTTCTTTTTTAGAAGAGTTGTTCTCGAGAACTGCCTTGAAGTGGAGTGGTCGGATTATTGTGTTCAAAGGTCGGTATCATCCGTGTTGTATCAGTTATAGTGTGATTTTATATCGTTCAATTCTTTTAAATAGTTGCATATCATAACAACATAAAACATATCTTGTTTCAATTTAAAATTATAATAATAATATTATTATTATTATTATTAAAATTACTTTTTTATTCAGAAAGTAATGTTTGTCAAATCAACCGAGCCAATGTTAAATGTGAATATATTTGAGAGATAGATTATTACTTTCGTATGTGGAGTTAATTATTTTTTTACATGGCCTACGTGGCACTATAACATTGGTGGTTGACTCCATAAATGAGCCAACCATTGGCTCTATAGCATTTCTATCAACCACCCAACACCCAATTCACAAATTTCACACAATAAGGTTCCAATAAATTTCATTAAATCTTAGAATGAAGAAAACCTAATTACATAATGTATAATGTATAAGTTAAATTAGAAGTGAACTAACATAATGTTCAAAAATCCCATAAAAACAGTAAATTTACATGAGTGGGTGAGAAGAGGGAGGGTCGAATCCGGCGGCGAGTCGCGTCCGGTGGCGAGTGAGGTCCGCTGAATAAGGGTTGCTGCTAAACGTGGTTTATGAGGTAGAGAGTTATGTTCTCTGTTAGTGTTCTGCTTCTGTATTGAATTCTATTTGGTAAGATGGCACCCTTTTTTTATAATTTAAATTTTAAAGTTAAACTGAGACAACGACGTCCTTTTCTTCGTATATAACTAAAAAAAAATAAATACCTGTTAATGCCAAGCTCCACCATCTTCCCGTCTATCCCCGCCTCTTGCCGCCTAAGCCCGACGAATAGCCGAGACTGAAGCTAAAGTAGCCTTTTTAGTCCAATTCTTGCTGTCTTTTTTTTCCTTCTTTTTTTCTTTTTTCTTTTTCTTGGCTTTTTTCGCTCTATTTCTAACTCTAACCGAGTGCCGGTGTCCTTATCCTTAGGGCCCCGCAACACCTACCTAATCCCCCTTCACGTTTTGAACAATGAGGGCGGCCTTCTTCTGCTTCCCATTCACCTCCCCCCTATGGAACTTCGAAGAACGAATTTTGGGAGCTATAGATCGAACTTTAAGAGCCACTGGAAAGGTTAAGCCCTTATTGCATTAGTCATCGAACTCCTAATGCCGGGCTTGGTTTAGGGTTAGCTAGTAGAGTATAAGAAGGATAGCTTAGAGTTACTAGTGGGCTCCACTCGGGCTTCCCAACTAGGGAATCCCTCATTCCAGTTCGAAAGGAAAGAGTTGGTATAGTCTTTAGCCAGTCGTGCTCCCTTAAAAGGGCTCAACCGGTGCCAAATTCCATTGCTGCTCAGAAGGATACGGATAAGATTGGTCGTAGTGTCCAGAAATGTAACTCGGCTCATTATTCCAGTAAAGAGTGTACGGGGAGGAAAAAACACGATTGACATTCGTATTCCCTGCACACCAGAACAGAAAGACCACACGAAGCCATAAAAAATGAAAAAAACTAAAAAGACAAAAACAAAAAGAAAAACAAAGACGCAAGAGAAGAACACAAACACGAAAAACACAAAAGAAAGAGAAACACGGAAAATAAAATCAACACCAAACTAAAATATCCTACTTCCCTTCCCGGGCAACAACGCCAAATTTATTGTAGCAAATTATTTTATTTTTACCGAGTACCAAATCGAATGATTCGTTCCTCGGGTCAATTTCTCGAGGAAGGCGGTTTGGAATCTAGAAGTGGTGTTGATCGCACATAAAAAGGAAAATAAATCCTAAACATACTACTCAAGATGGATTGGAATTATTATCAACTGAGAAATAATATAGAACATAAATCCACCTAAGAATATAAACGAAATAATGATAAAGAAGCTAGGGAGTCGGGAATAATTTATTCAAGTTCAAAACGTAAAGCCATGCAATTAATCTTTTGGTTCAAGATTGACACTCTCGCTTAAACATCTAGTTGTTCGCTCCCAATAACTTTTCGTAACAAGGGATTGAACATAGACGAGCAAGTTTGAGCATACAACACCGGCCAATAATCTAATCCCAATAACTTTTCGTAACAAGAGAAGGGACATCGACAAGCGTGCACTTCAATCCAAAACCTATAGACGATTTAATTATGAAATCGTCTATCTCGTGCGAGCCTAGTTCTACGACTCCTCCCCTTTTGGTTCTAAAAGTCGCTAATTAAATTACAAGATATTTAATCACCTAATCGTTTAGAATAAATAAAACCCTAACTAAAAATCAATATTCAATCGTTTCCAATTGCAAGATCAAAGTGTCACTCTTCGATTATATCAATCAATCAAGCAAGAATTCATCAATTCCTAATCAATTCAACTCACATAAGAACGAAAAAATTAAAGCCCAACAATTACGAATTAAACAAGAACAATCATTCCCTATCCCTAGCAATCGGATTTAGCAATGTAGATCGAATTCAACACAATTAAACATCACAACCAAGCAATTATTTTCATCCATTAAATGAAAAGAAAGACTTACGATTAATAGAGAAATCGAACTTGAATCCGAATTACAAGCTTAGTCCAAGAGCAATCAAGAAATCAAGGTGAAAGATGGAGTTTTTGGAGAGAAATATAGAAAAGAACGATATTGAGGATTATTCCCTAAGTTTGGGGTGTCATTCCAATATATAGGGCTCGAAAAACTGAGCAAAAACGAGAAAAAATGAAGAAAAATAAAAACAGAGGTCGACTCGGTCCCGACTCGCAAGTTGACTCATGAGTTGGTAGGGTCTGGCGCGGTCTAGCGCGGGGCTAGCGCGGGGCACTAGGAGTTGGCACGGAGCTGTCACGAGGCTGGCGCGAGACTGCGCGCGCGCGTCGCGACCAGCTGCCCGTGCAGCCTCTGAAAAAGTCGCAGGTCGCGAACGTCGAGGTCGCGGGTCGCGCATCTGATGGTGCTAGCGTGGGGTGCGGTCGCAGGTTGCGGCTCAGGCTGCACTGCCACTTTACGTTTCGGCCTCGTTTGAGCTCGTCCAACCGTTTTTTCCTACGCGTCGCTAATGAACCTGTCTATTCAATTATGCTCTCGAAACCAATTTTTACTGTTGAGAAAATTTGTCCGAAGCTCCCGACCTACACACCAAAAACGACAAAACACGAAGAAAACCAGAAAAACAAACGAAAAAATCTAAAGACCCAAAATGAAGAAAAACACATAATAAAACACGAAACGGACTAAAAACGAAAGAAACGGCCAAAAACGGGGGAAAAAGAAAACAAAACACGCACGAAAAATGCAACAAAAATGGGTCAAACAAATCTCACCAATAAATTCCTCCTGGTTTGTGGGATATCTTCTTCATCGTCTCTAGTGATATTCTTTCTCGTTTCTTGACGAAGAGGTTCGAGTCTGCTAATACAACAAAATATCCACATTGAATTAAGGATTCAGCGATCTAACCGTACCATGCTCGTGGCGCCTGCTTTAACCCGTATAGGGCCTTCTTTAGTTTGCACACGTAGCCTGGATTCTCGTTATCCTTGAACCCCGCAGGTTGGACCATGTATATTTCTCTGTCGAGTTCTTTGTGTAGAAATGGATTCTTCACGTCTATCTGCCACAACTTCCAGGACTTGCTTGCTATCAGCGCTATCAGTACTCGAACTGTTGCGATTTTTGCCACTAGGCTAAATGTCTCATTGTTGTCTAGTCCATACTGTTGTGAGAATCCACATGCAACAATTCGAGCTTTATATCTTTCAATTGATCCGTCATGCCACCTTTTTATTTTATAAACCCATTTACAAGATATGGGTTTAACTCCATCCGGTTTTGGTACTAAGTCCCATGTTTCATTTTGCCTTAGAGCCATAATCTTCTCATTCATTGCTTTTATCTATTTTTTATGTTTAATTGCTTCTTCAAATATTTGTGGCTCATTTATACTTGTATCTTCTTCTAATGCTATATTGGCATACCTGGGATTTGGCCTCTTTTGTCTAGAAGATCTCCGTAGTTGTTGTGGACTTGCCGGTACTTCACTTTCTTGCTCTCCTGGTGGCTCAATCTCCTCGAGTTGGGTTGGCCTCACTTCTGGAGTTACTTCATGTACACCGGTCTGCCACGAACATTGAGTTATTCATGATGACCCCCCTTCCTCGTCTGATTCTTCCATTCTTTGAGTTTCTTCTAGAAGTTTTACCCATTTCTGAAGCTTATCCTCGATTTCTTTGGAATCTGGTAGCTCCAACTTCTGTGGTGTCCACCAAGAAGATGCTTCATCAAATATCATGTTGTGTGATGTGTAACACCGACCGGTTGATGGATCTCAGCATCTCCACCCTTTTCTTTGGCCGTCATATCCCAAGAATATGCATCTGATTGCCTTCTTGTCAAATTTGCTCCATAAGTAACTTGGTACGAACACGTAACAGACTCATCTGAAGACTCTGAAGTGGCTAACATTAGGTTTGATTTGCCATAGCTTTTAGAATGGTGACATGAATCCCAACTTTCCTTGTGGTAGCCGATTTATCACGTGGGCCGCCGTCTTCATAGATTATGTCAAGAACCTCGTCGGTTCGTTCTTTGCATGTATCATGCTTTGACAGGTTTCTGTCAGATGTCGATTTTTCCTTTCTTGCTATACCATTTTGCTGAGGTGTGTTTGGACACGTCAGCTGATGGTGTATCTTATGCTCCTTAAGAAATCGGGAGAATTCTCTTGGTGTATTCTCCTCTATTATCCGTGCGAAGGCATTGGATCTTATCTTCGACTTCTCTTTCAACAATTTCTTTGAAATCTGTAAACTTTGAGAATGCTTCTGATTTCTCTTTAATAAAGAATACTCAAACGTACCTTGAGAAGTCGTCGATAAATGTCACCATATAGTGCATATCGCTGATCGAAGGTTGTTTTTAACTGGCCAGAATATGTCAGAGTGAATTGTCTCTAGAGGCTTCTTTGCTCTATAGCTTTAATCTTCAAATGGTAGTTGATGTGCTTTATCATACTGACAGCCAGCACATATTGTGTTATCTCTTATTCCCAGTTGAGGGAGGCCCTTTAACATTGATTTCTTCATCATCACCTTAAGCTTATGATAGCTCACATGTCCAGCCCCGCATGCATAAGTCAGCCGTTTCATTCTTTCGAGTCTTATCTACATAAGCAGACTCTGCTTACATTACGTAAATGGACTTGAGCTTTTAACCCTCCATGATCGGGGTACCGATAATTTTGAGGTTTTCGTACACCTTGACATTATTGGGTCTGAAAATAACATAATTTCCTGAAGTTGTCAGTTGTGATACTGATAGAAGATTTTTCTTCATACCTAGGACATGATAGACGTTCTACAGTTGCACTTGACCATGACTAAACTGTTGGGCGATGACTGTCTTGCCAATATGGGCTATTGGCAACCTTGAATTGTTAGCAGTGACAACCATCCAGCCTCCCTTGTGTTCAATTGTGTTATGCAACTTTTCCTTGTCTCCTGTCATATGATTGGAGCATTCCGAGTCCACGATCCAAACATTTTCATAATCTATTCGTCTAGGGACAACAACAACTAATGTCGTCTCTTCATTTAGACACTAACTGCTTTTTTCACAGTAATTTGACCTTAATTGTGGCTTGGACACTGACTGATTTTATGAATTCATATTACTAGTACGTACCCCGTGCGATGCGCAGACAGAGATATTAAATGAGTTGTTTTCACACCCTTGTCCGTTTAAGTCTAAAAAATAATAGGGTTATTATCTATTTTCTACCACTTTTAATCAACGTTAAGTCTAAAAAAGTTATTACAAGTTCTTTTCCACATCTTTTAACCAGCGTTGTTTTTTAGCCAGAACATTGAATATGAGCATGTTAGGACTAGCTTGTAAAATAATTAATATATTATCTCACTAAAACATTTATACTAATAAAAATTTAATTTTAGCATATAAATTTATCCCTTGATATAAGAGAAAGTAACAGTTTTACACTTTTATTTATTGTTGTTCACTATATAATATTTAATTATTATTTTATTATATAATAAAAAGGAATACTGTTAAATAGTGTAGTAGAATTGTTATAAAATTATATGAATTATTTTTTTAACAATATGGATTTAGTATTTTTATATGATTTGATAATATAACTATAATATATTCTTAATGATACAATCTGAGATCGGATTACAGAATTTCAATACATAAATAATAAAAATTTTGGTAAAAAGATAAGAAAGAAATTTCAATTTCAATCTACAAAAAGTTTAAAACGATTTTATGGGATTTTGTTGACTAAACGGATTGTATGGGATAAAACGAATAGAAGATAAGAAGGATTTCAAATATACAAAAAATAAAAGCCGATTTTGTGGGATTTTTTCGCAGGAAACCCAATTGTATGGGAATAGTAATAGCATTAATTGAATCGCATAGCATTAATTTCAATATAAAATAATTAAATAAAATATATACTGCAAATAGTAATAACATTAGTTGCAGTTGACTTTTTTGGATATTATTTGTAGTAAATAGGATCCCTTTTTATATAAGTATAGATGTTGGACATTGACTGCTTTTATGAAATATTATATTGCTTGGATAGATAAAATATAGGGCCAAAAAGTTTGCCACGTAATATTTATGAATTAGATGAAAATATAATTAAAAATATAAAATAATTGCTGCAACTTTCATTTTTTATTTGGAAATATAAAATAATTAGAAATATAAATATATAGTGATTAATTATTTTTCTTTCACTTTATCATTAAAGGAGCTAGAATATTTATTTTTTAAATTTATCAGATTGGATGTAATGTATATTTTGGTATGTTTTTTATTGTGAATTATTTATTATTTATTTAGGAATTTCAAATACGTTTTTTATTTTAAAAAAAAAGGTTAATTTAAATGTAACCACAATAATAACATATAATCACATTATACGGACAATATTATATGGTCAACTGTCAGTAATCAAAATTTTAAAATGATTTTGATAATTTTTAAGTGATTAGTGTATTGATTATTTAATAATTAAATGAAAGGTTAAATAAATTAGAAGTAACGGTTTTTTGAGAGAAATTGTCTTTATTGCCACATAGGTAAAATTAAATAAGATTTATTAAATATTTAGCAGGCAATTATACAGTTATAGATGTATAGATACCATGCGAAGCATTAGATATTTTTTTATTTATTTTAAATATTATTTTTATACACAATTTTATTATTTTTTTTATATATACTTCGTGTATGTGCATGTGTTTATGAATTGTTAGTGAAACAATGCTATAATAATGTTATTTACAAAACTTTCCTATTTTAGGTTTTAAAATCCAAACATGAAAGATGGAAAATATGTATTGAAGTTGGATGTTGTAAACTTATCCTTCTCACATTTTTTTTCCTACATAATAATTTTGTACACTAGTTCAAATTGTCCCAATTTAAAATCCGAACCATGAGTCAAACCAATGGAAAATCAGAATGAGGGAACCAACCACAGTCCACACGATAAAACACCGCACAGGGTCGGTCTACAGTCTACAGTACAGACTCTAGTTAAAAAATTTCCAGAATTTTAAACCCTAGTTGCTTTTACCAGAGTTTGACCTCTATTAAACAAATTGAAAAAGCATTTTGGAGTCCGGCAATACATACATGTTCAGTTGTTCGCACACTGGTAGTAGTCACTGAGAGAGACTCTCCTTTTTCGCCTTGCACCTCACTCTCCCTCTCAGACAAACCCACGGTACCCGTCTCAGTCGAACGATCGATCGCCGGCGATAGGTCGTTTCTCATTTCATTTCGCTCATCCTTCTATTTGGGCTACTTTCGTTTCAATCGGTCATTTCATGTGGAATAATACTTGCATTTAGTCTGAATCTGTATTTTATCTTTGAAATTCTGAGCTATTTTCTTGTATCTACACTCTCTTTGTATTTGTTTGGCGTTTGACGAGAACTTGTTTTTTTTCTTTTCTTTTCTTTTTTCTTTCCGGATTTTTTCATTAATTCTTTAGCTCTTTATTCTTTTTCCTTTTCTTTTTTATTTTTTTTATTTTTTGTAACAAGTGTGTTTTGATGTTTCTGATTAATACTGTTAGAACTTAGAAGAATACAGTTATATTTATATTATCTGATGCAAAAATGTATATGAAATTTGCTGTTGCACGACATTATATTAGTTATTAATCTTATAATTTAAATTTCAACATCTAAGAATAAGTAAATCCAAAATTTAGTTTCTCAAGCACCTACTATATATGTTGGAATCGTAGTAAAAACCATATCTACAGAAAGAGAGGACGATTCAAGTTGTCAAACTTATATAACTATATTTATGTGCACGTATATACAGTAAATATCCTGGAAGGTTTTTCCTTGTATTTTTTTCTCATCGGCAGGGTGTTGGTTGTGCGATTTCTGTCTAAACTTGCTAGTGCACTGTTATTTGTGTTTATTTTGATTCTTGAATATGAATATGTACGCCATCTTCTGTTTCATAAAGCTATTCTTGAAATGGTTATTTCATTTTCCTCCAAGTATATCTCTGTCCAGCTCTCCATGCCACTCCAAAATATTCCTTTTACCTTTATATTGCTCATGAGCGTTTGTGACTGGCCGTGTTTCTATCATAGTCAAATTTAGTCTGCTGCATTGATTAATATTGGGAGTGATGTAGTGGATTATATAAACATTTTACGGTATGTACTTTAAATCGAAACAACAGAAATAGTAGGTGTATAAATTTCTCGAATGTGGACTAGATCAAAATGGCTCAATTAAATTCTAGTGCTTCTTCTATTAGTGAAGTTTCTAGGAAAAAAAATATATCAAACGGCGCAATGCACCTTGGGTCGCTACGGAAACAGCCTCCTTGTATAATTACAAGGGTAAGGTCTGCGTACAACTGACCCCCCAGACCCCAACCTGTTGGGAATATACTGGGTATGTTGTTGTTGTTGTTGTTGTCTCATTTGAATTACCTTTTGGTGGAGTCTATACGAGTAAGTTGATTTTTTAAGAAGTTTATGCATCATGAATACTGTAAAGCGGTTCTGATTTCACAATCTACGACCGTTGGATTTTCTATTCTTAGTCTTATATGCCTATTGGCTATTGCAACATCTGTCAAAAGCTTTTGTTTGTTTTCCCTTATTAGACATAATTGTGCATGCCATCACTCATCTCTTCAGAGATGAGTTCAAGAAAAGGGGTTTTTTTATCCTTCCATAACTGCTACTTCTGATCTATCAACTAGGGGGAAAAGCACCTCAGTGGCTTTGTGAGTGGTATTGATCAGTTACTCGTTTGTCTGTTTCAGATATGGACACATTACTTTCTCATACTCTGTTCTCTTCCTTTCTTATTATCTTTCATTGTGACTTACGTATATGACTACATTTTCCATCAGAAAGATACATGTATATAATCCTCACAATCTCATTTCCGGAACTTCTTATCTGATTTAGTTGTGGTTGGGAAGGCAAATATAAATCATTATCTGGTTTCAGTGTGCATTGTATACTTTGCTGGCATGAGATTCTTCCACTGTTCTTATCTGCTATTTCTGGCAAGGTTAATAAAAAAGGAGATGATCAATCAATCAAGCAATCAATCAATCAACAAGCCGTTAAAATCCCACTTAGTGGGGTCGGCTATATAAATCACATATCGCCACCGTGCTTGATCAAAGCACACATCCTCATTCAAATTTAAATATTTTAAATCATAATAAAAAAGGAGAGAATGCTGATCCTAAATGGTGTTCTCGTTTTGTGCCTTGGGGAAGGCTAGAATTTAACTGGCGCACAGCTAAGTCAGCACTTTAAAAGCTCATATGAAAGAAGATATAAACTGTATTCAATGATAACTGTATTCTGATGGATAGGAAATGTCTATTTTGCTGCTAATTTGCTTGACCTGGTACTTTCCATGAATGCTTTGGTTAGAATTCTGGATATATATAATTTTTTTCTTATGAAATGTGTTCTTATTTGTTTGTTTCCAAGTTCATCTTTTACTATTCTCAACCCGCAGTTGCCTATAGTTTCAGCCTAGTTAAAGTTGTCTACTTGTGATTATGTATTTATTTGTTTTCCATTAACTTTTTCATGTACCTTCCCCTGTTTTCTCTATTATACTTGGTATTGTAAAGAAACAAGGATGGTGGGCATGTGGTTTCTATTCAGGGGTATGACATTGAGGGACTTTTATGTGGACTAGGAACTAGATGACGTATATCTTTAAGGGAAGCACTTCATCACAACATTGTTACTGTTAATTCATTTGGAAAGTTTACTCCAGGCTTCATAATTAGGCAATGATGACTTTTGTTGTCACTGTCAAGTTGTAATTTGTAATTGACAATGTTACTTGTGCAGTCTCAGATATGGATATGAACTCTGCACAAGATGAGGGATGGGAAGAATATGGAAAGAAAACTAAAAACAAAAATAAGAACAATGCAGGAAAGCAATGGGGGGCACAACAATCTAACACTAGGGCATGGGGTAACTCTGGTACCACGGAAAAACATGGATTGCAAGGTCATGCTGGGCTGGGAAGGGGTTCAGGACAGAACAGGCCTACACAACCTTCTGATTCTAGAAAAAACCCTGGCAGAGGGTATTCCAAACCCCATTTCTCTAACCAGACTCCTGCTCCTCACTATGGTGTACGTCCTGTTGCAATTCCCCCTCCTCTGAAAAATGGATGGGGATGGTCCAATAGGGCTACTTCCAGTCATTCCTCTAATGATAGCGTGGAAGCCCACAAACTTCACCCTATTAGCAATCAGACCCCAGTATCTGACGAAGTTGATGATGACGCTGAAGAATCTGAAGATGACATCGATGACAGTGATAGTGATGATGGTTTCGATTCCGATCAAAGCCAAAAAAGTCATGACACAAAGAAGATGAACAAATGGTTTAAGGAACTTTTTGTTTCTCTTGACGGGTTGACTGTTGAGCAGATTGGTGAGCCTGAAAGACAGTGGCATTGCCCGGCATGCAAAGGAGGCCCTGGTGCTATTGATTGGTATCGTGGCTTGCAGCCCCTCATCTCGCATGCGAAGACCAAGAGATCCAAACGGGTGAAGCTTCACCGGGAACTTGCTGCGCTGTTGGAGGAAGAATTAAAGAGGAGGGGAACATCGGCTGTGCCAGCTGGTGAAGTGTTTGGAAAATGGAAGGGACTTGAAGAAGAACCTGACAGAGAAATTGTTTGGCCACCGATTGTGGTCATCATGAATACCAGGCTGGAGAAAGATGACAATGACAAGGTATCAAGAATTTCACAGTAGTTTTTATTATTCTTTAACTGATTCCTCGATGTAAACTTATTGAGCTGATTGTACGCCAAGTCGTTCACATGTGCAATCTTCATTTTGCAGTGGATTGGAATGGGGAACCAAGAGCTTCTGGACTACTTCAGTGCATATGCTGCTCTGAAGGCCCGACATTCATATGGACCACAAGGACACCGAGGGATGAGTGTGCTGATTTTCGAGGCCTCGGCGGTGGGTTATGCTGAGGCTGAACGTTTGAGCAAGCACTTTGAAGACAATTTCAGAGACAGGGTTGCCTGGGCAAGAACTAAGGTTCCCTTTTACTCTGGAGGTAAACGCCAACTGTATGGTTACATGGCAGAGAAACATGATATGGACAACTTCAACCAGCATTCTCAAGGTGCTCTCTTATTAGTCTGTGTTACTTTTGGAATTTATTTTATTTTATTTTATGCATCCAGTCTTAATATATCTGGTAAGTACTATTTGAACATTTGCCATTTTTGTTAAATGGATTAGGTAAGACCAAACTGAAGTATGAGATGCGTTCGTATAAGGAAATGGTTGTCAGTCAGATGAAGCAGATGAGTGAGGACAATCAGCAGATCCATTGGTTAAAACACAAAATTACTAAAGAGCAGATGAGCAAGAAAGCTCTGGAAGAGTCTCTTGGTCTTGTGGCAGAAAAGCTTCGGAGGACCATGGATGAGAATCGGGTAGTGAAACTTAAAACTAAAAAACATCATGAGCAGAACAAAGAGGAGGTATGTTTACTCATTATGAAACTTGACAGTTGCAAGCAGCTGTTTTGTGGTGATATTATGGAATATTTACCTAGTTGTCTTTTCATGGTTCTTCATTTTTTTTGTAATTCAGAACCTTAATCAAGTTGTTTATGAAGCTTATAAGCTTAGAAATAAATAGTTTTTGTGCTTATTACATTTGAATTCAGTTTGTGCATTGGAGGTAGAGTCCAATTATGTCGACTCTGCAGCTGTTTGTTATGGATTCTTCTGCATCTTCAAGTGTCAATCAGTCTTCTCTTTTTTATTTTTTCAAGTCACATTGTATCGACTTTGTAGCTGCCTGCTCGTTTGTCAGTTAGTCTGTATTAATGCATTTTTTATACTTGAAAAAAATCATGAATCTAGATGGACAGCCAAGAAAAGTTCTTCCAAGAGCAAATCCAACAGTTCTACGATGCAAGAAATGAAAAGGAAGAGCTCTTTGAGAAACTCCAGCAGCTCGAACGGGAGAAGTTCACTCAGTCAGATGCAAATGCATCTCTTGGAGAGGACCGCCTTCGCAGGTAACAACATCATTCCACTTCTTATTTTCTGATGGTTGTTTTCTAAAGACCCTAGTTCAATTGTGGGGTTAATGTTTTTCAACTGCTTCTGCTGTTTTTGATATGTTGTGGGATTTGGTTTTTAGGGCTGAGGAAATTGACAAATTCATACAGCTGCAAGACAAAGAAATGAAAGAGTTTCAGGAGAAGAGGGAGAGTCTTATTAAGGCGCACGAGGGGAGGATGATGGAGCTGATGCGCCGTTATTGGGATGAGAAAATGGCTCTTGAGAAGGAACTTGATGAGGAGCTCAATAAGCTGATGGAGGAGTACGCACCTGGCCAGATTATCAACTGAGTTTCAAAAACTGGATAGCAGTTTTTAATTTGACTTGAGCAACACCCAAATTTGAATGAAACGCCAAACATTTAGTGAAATGCATGACAATGGCGAGACATTGGCTGATACCAATTGATAACCATATTTGACTTTGGAAATTTGACGATGCCGGGTTCTTTTGTTTGAAGAATTTAGCTGTTGCGCTCCTTTCCTTTCCAGTTTCTATTGTTTTCTTGTCTTGATTGTTTTTTAAATGCTTGCCAAAAATGGGTTTGCGTGTTTTTGGTTTTAGTATTAAGAAATTTCGCGGAATTAACCAATTTATATTCATGTTTCTTTTAATGTGACTACCTACTTTAAAGTATATTTTTATTGGAACTATATGTCTTATTCTTTCCTAGTTCACTTCATTTTGTGCCCTCTTCTTCCCTAATATGGTCCTTTTAAGATATCTTACAACACACATAAGGATAAGTGTTCAATAAATGAATTAATGATCATGTGTGTTCAAGAAGAAGCACGTTTGTTTATGGAAGAGCGTGAGAAAGTGAAAATGGCTACTTCTTGGGGAAAAAAAGATATTTTCAAGCCAAAGACAAAGGGTATGATAAAATTTCTCGCCATTATGGGAAATTAAAAAGGAAATCAAGTGTTTTTTTATACAAAAAAGAATCACGTAAAGAAAAATTGCCCTAAGTTCCAAAAGTGGCTTGAGAAGAAAGGTAATCAACTTTCTTTTGTATGTTATGAATTCAATATGGTTGATGTTAATCATAACACATGGTGGGTTGATTCTAGTTCTACAATCCATGTTACTAATTCCTTGCAAGGATTGTTAAACCTACAGAAACCAGTGGGAAATGAGCATAGCATCTACTCGGGCAACAAGATGCTCTCACATGTGGAAGCAGTAAGAACGTGCAAACTAATTTAAGTAGTGGTTTTGTTTTGTTTTTGAAAAAGATATTTTATCTTCCTAGTTTTGCTAGGACCTTGATTTTAGTATCTAGACTATTAAAGTGTGGTTTTTCTTTTAACTTTTCAAACTAGGTTTTTAGCAGTGTTCTAGAAGTCGCTAGACGGTCGACCAACGCCTAGCGCCAGCGCCTAGGCGGCGCCTAGAAATTAAAATTAAATAAATTATTTTTCATTTGTTTTCGCTACCTAGAAAATAAAACTATCTCAACTTATAATAAATCTACACATCTAAGTCTAAATAATAATATTAATATATTATAAAAAAAATAATATTATTTAAAAAGAAAAACTTTAAAATTGCCGCCTAGGCCTGCCTAGGCACTGCCCAGTCACCTGGCCCCCGAGCCATCTTAGGAGCCGCCTGTGCCAAATCGAAGGTGGCCGGGCAACGTTTAGTGCCTAGGAGGCCGCCTAAACCGATTTTTAGGATAGTGATTTTTAATTAATCTTTTCAATCAAATGTTGTTGGCAGTAGAATACTATGTGATGGTCTTTTTCGACTTAATTTGCAAAATGAGGATAATTATAAAGTTATGCACATTCAAAATAATGTTGGTATTAAAAGATGTTTTATGAATGAAGAATCCTCTATCATGTGGCATCGCAAATAAGGTCATATCTCCATTGACAGAATTAAGAGATTAGTAAGTGATGGAGTACTTAATACTCTAGATTTTTCTGATTTTGAAACTTGTATAGATTGCATTAAAGGCAAGCAAACAAACAAGTCAGAGAAAGGTATCAAAGAGGAGTTCTGAAATATTAGAAATAACTCATACGAATTTTTAGTCCTGATATAGATGCATTTCGTGATAAGTACCTTTATCGATGATTATACACGTTTCATGTATCTCTAGTTTCTTAACAATAAGAATGAAGCACTTGATGCTTTTAAGGTTTTTAAACTTGAAGTAGAGAAACAAGTAAATAAAGATCGTGAGATCAGGCAGAGATGTTGAATACTATGGTACATGGACGGATCTACCTTTGGTCTGGGCTGGGCTTCAGCCCAGATCTATTTTTTTTTAATAACTATTAATTTGAAAAAAAAAATATTGCATTCCTATAGTGTGATTGTTGTATATCATAGTTGGATATAAATTTATGATGTGTAGGCATTTCATTTTACTAATAAATTTGTCATATAAAAAAATCTATTTATTTGTATTGTGAAATTTTTAGAAATTCACATGGAGCACCAATCTTCGGCCAAAAAAGGAAAAACCCCATTAATATCATTGTTATTTAGAAAACGGGATCGATGTTAAACTAGTGAAANAGTTTTTAAAATTTTACCCCAATCTACTCTTAATTTCTGGATCTGTCAATGGTATTTTAGATACACTAGTGTATTGCAATAAAGATTACCTCTAATCTACATATATATAATTTCTTGCTAAGCAATAAATTTTACCTAATAAATTTTACCTATGTGGCAAATCATTAATAAAACCTAATAAATAGAACCTAATAAATTTTATTTATGTGGCATTAATACACCTTACATTCATCATATTTTCATGCATTATGAGTGATATATTGTGATATTAGGCCTTGGTTATCGTGTGATTGTGCACCATTTTGTTTGATTTATTAATCTATGATAGAGGTGTTTTTGTCGTTGGTTTTGCAGGAAATATGCCCGGAAAAGCATTAGAAATAGAATCGGGACGAAAAATGGCGAAACGGGTGCAGAAGAGGTCACACGACTCGTGTGGGTAGTGACACGGGTCGTGTGGGTTGAGAAAATAAGAAACGCAGCTACGGCTTTTTCACACGGGTCGTGTGGGTTGAGACACGGGTCGTGTGGTCTCACACGACTCGTGTGACCCGGTCGTGTGACCAGTCGTGTGAGTCTGGAAGTTCGCCGAAATGTTGAGAAAAGTCACACGACTCGTGTGGCATGTGACACGACTCGTGTGACGCGCAGACCTGATCAGCGGGGAATAGGATTCTTGTGCGATTTCTTCCCTTTTTCGACCCAGATTCGCCCTACAGTATAAAACAGACTTGAGGAACTTGTTTTTGGGACTTTTGACACCATTGGAGGCCTAGAGAAAGCACGAAACACACGAGGGATTCGAGGAAGTCAAGATTGAAGATTCGGGAACTAACGGCGACAATAGTTCTTCTTTCTTTTCTCTTTTTCTTCTTCATTGAACTCATAAATTTATTTATTTTGAGTTTTGAGAATATGTTTAGTAGCTAAACCTATTAGATTCTGGGATTTGTTAGTACTCGGATTAATCTATGATTTAGTTTTTATTTATTTCATTCCGGTTTATCTTTCGTTTATGAATTTCTTGTGCTTATTATTATTGTGTGAGTAGATGGCCACTATGAATGCATATTTGTAATTGATTTGAGACCGAGATGAGATAATTGATTGCTAGAATTGGGAGATTTATAACGTAAGAGAATAAACAGACCGAGAGGTTGATAGAACCTTGCGAGAGAACGAAAATCCTAGGAACTTATGGGAGTTAGTAGTTCATCTTGAGACCGAGAGGAGATGGATAACAATTAATATCTACGATTTGACTTGTTCGAGAGAAAGGTTTGAAATCAATTTAGCGATTATGTTTGTTTGAATATAAACATTTCATGAATTAATTCCGAGGAACGCTTAGCCTAGAATCTACCTTTTGTTTCTTTGTTTATTTTTATTTTTATTTTTAGTTAGATTAGTTCTTAGTTTAATTTTCTTAGTTAATAATCATCATCCAATTCATTCGTCTAGATAATATTTAGTCGTCATTATTTTAGTACTTAATTAATTTAACTACAATCTCTGTGGAATACGACCTTGCTCGCCACTACCTATAGCTACGCCGTACACTTGCGGATAGCGAAAATAATTAGCGAACAACACCCAATCTCATCAATAAGAAAATATTTCATTACATTTTTTGGGTTAATTAAGACAAAAACCATTATATTTTATGTTAATTGATTAATAATTATATTTTTTATTGAATAATATAATAGTTAATATTAAAATTAGTAATTATATTTTATACTAAATAATATATGAAAGTTACATAAAATTATATTTTACACTAAAATCAATATTTTTTTTATATGATGAAGATGTTGTTTATTAATAAATTAATTTTTTTTATGTCATAGTAAAATTTCTTAAAATCACATAATCTATACTTATATTAAAGGGAGTCCTATTTACCAAATTAAGTAGTCAGAAAAGTCAACAGCATTTATTGCATTACTATTTCCGTATTATACAATCTATACTTATATAAAAGGAGATTCTACTTATTATATTTACTATCCAGAAAAGTCAACTGTATTAAATGTCATTACTATTTTGGTATCATAATATTTTATTTATTTAATTGATTTATTTATTTATTTTATTTTAAAAAGGTAAGTCTAATAAAAAAAATTTAATAATAAAAAAAATCAAATACCAAATAAAAATGTACACTTTGACTTATTTGAATATATTTGGTATTTGATTATACCAAATATATTCCTATTTAGTATATACATTAAATACTTACTAAAGTATTTATTTGTTTTATTTGTCAAAGTTAAGTATAGATTTGTTTATATTATCAAATCATAAAAAAATATTAAATGCATATTGTAAAAAAAAAATTCATATAATTTATAACAATTCTACTACACTATTTAACAATATTTTTTTTTTATTATATAATAAAATAAAAATTTAATATTATATGGTGAACAACAATAAGTAAAACTGTTACTTTCTCTTATATCAAGGGATAAATTTATATGCTAAAATTAAATTTTTATTAGTATAAATATTTTAGTGAGATAATATATTAATTATTTTACAAGCTAGCCCTAACAAGCTCATATTTAATGTTTTAAAAGATGTAGAAAAAAACTTATAATAACTTTATTGTTTTTTAGACTTAAACGTTGATTAAAAGAGGTAAATATTCCTAATTTTTTAGACTTAAACATTGATTAACACCATAGATTGAGAGTTTATATTTAGAAAAATTTCTAATCGTAATAAAAAAATCAATTTTTGTTATATTTTAGAATATCTTTAAATTCATTATAAAAAAAAAAAAGAAAAAAAAACTACAATGAAAAAAGCAAGTCAGCTATATATCGATTTGTTGTACTCCTCAAATCATATTCACAATTTGGCTACAAGGAAAGGAAACTCATTGATTAAATTATTATTTTGTCAGTAGTCTTAATGTAAAAGAGACTTTAAGACTCCATTTGAATATTATAAACTTTTATTGAACCTTGTACAATTTTCTTGCGTATTATAAACTTTTATTGAATATTGCATCTTATAATATAATATTCTCTAAATAAATATATCTCGTGCTTCGCCCGGGTCACGTACTATATATATCCCGTATATTTTTCTTTATTCATGTATATAATTATAAGCCTAGATAAATAGCCCTAAACTTGTGCACCCAGTGCATCGCACGGGCTCTGTACTAGTTGTTATAATAAATGTAATATTTTTCAGCTAATTAATTGGTCATAATCACTCAAAATATATTTATTGCATTTTATGCAATCAATATAGTGATTCGTATACAATCAAATCGTGTGTACTCTTTATTTTAACCAATGATCAAATTTTAAAATATAATACTATTATATAATTTATAATTTTAATATTATATACATAAATATAATACTATATGTTTGAAATATAATATAATTATATAACTTATAATTTTTATATTATATACATAAATATAACTTATAATATTTAATTTTATTTACATTTGTGCAAATGCACAAGGTTGAATACTAGTTCATCTAACTAAGCCATAAAAATATTAATGTTTTATTTATAATTTTCTATTAAAATACATTATTTGTTTTAATTCATTGACTTTTTTATCGTATACTTGTAGGGACTGGTCATCCGAGCCAGGCGAGCAACGCTGCATGGTCAGATGCGGCGTTCTTTCAGACGCTTGTGACTGAGGTTGAAACCCGCGATCCCGCGACGATGCGGTACGTGAATCAGTTCATGTACAGTCATCTTTACCCAGACCAACAGGATTATGCGGAACCTGAGGTTAAGGATAACCCGCGAGGTCGTCCCAAGAAAACTAATTCAACG
>BKCP01006515.1:883155-932709 GCA_008636005.1 Striga asiatica
CATATTGTTATGCAAAAGATACAATCTAAAATGATCATTTAAACGTAACAAAATTATTTTAAATGTTACATTTCAAATTTATTCCAAATATTGGAATCAAATTAGTGATTAAATGAGACTAAGAGAATATAAGAGATAAACACACAATCCACTAATCATGGTAACAATTTTTTTAATACTACCATAATATTCGTTTCTCTTCAACTACAAATCATACTAACTAAATCGGAGATTTTTAACGAACCTTTTTTTTTATGCTATCACGATTTCGTGGTGGAAATCATTTTCTTTTTGGTATCATCCGAATAAACAAAATCTGTGATATTACCACATCAAGATATCACTTTAATATTATACCATATTTTTTTCTTTGACACGAATGCGTGGTTTATAACTATCCAATCAAACTACTACGATAAAAACAGCTTACACGAAAAATACATAAATGCATATATTATCAGAGTCAGTCTTTATTGCATGTTGAGTTTTTCTCGAAGAAACCATTTTTTAGCCACATCCAGTTATATGTTGCTATTTCACGTGTAACTAATAAGAAGAGGTTGATAATATTAGTTTGTGGGAAAAATGAGTTGCTCATTAACCAAATTCATAATGTTGTGTACAAGAAGGCTTTTAATAATGTATGACTTATTATCAACAATAATTTATGATTACTTTACTAATGTCCTAGCGTATTATAACTTATTGAGTAATAACTTTCAATTTATAAATTTTTCCAAAATAAATACAACTCATGCATTGCACGGGTTACATACTAATATGATTTATATTATTTAAATTTAATTATATTGATACTACTGAGTATGGAGTTGAGTTAAATTTAAGTTATACTTTGAGTTAAGTGAGTTAATCAAATTATGATCTATTAAACTAGTTTTTATAGACTGCCAATCACCTCCTTAATATTCCACTAGGAGTTGTTCATCCGACAAGAAGGTATTGCACTGTTGTGTATAGTTTAACTGGGATATGAGTAATTTGTATATCTGACATCAAAGTTGAGGGGCAAAAATTACGAACATGTTTCACTCAAAGTAGATTTTTTTACTTAACTAAAATTAATTTAAAAAAAGATGGTATGGTTAGTTGTTAGTGGAATTTAGATTTATATTAAAATAATATTTAAAATAAAATAATTAAGGTTGATGTTATGTAAAAGTATGAGAGAGATGATATGAACTGATAGTTAGTTAAAATTATGTGAATGAATGAATAGTGAATTAAAGTAGATGTAATGTGTAAGAATGATTGGATGGTATTATTTAATTATATTGATATTACTGAGGATATTGAAGTTAAGTTAAAGTTGAGTTAGATTTTGAGTTGAATGAAATTTTGAATGAAACTCTACATTTGTTTCCCACAATAAAGCTTAGATAAGATGCGTCACCACAAGGCAAGAAGGAAAGAATATCCTACAAAAACAAGTGATGTAAATTGTAATTAGTTATAGTCCCCAACCACATCCTATCATGCGGGCTTTAATCATAATTTCCAAAATGCATAATAAGAGGAGGACAAAAACCCTTTTATCCTATATCAACTATTAAAACAAATGAGGTTTTGTGATCTTGGTTTCATTACATCCTCAAAGTCGGCATATACTATAGATTTAAGTAATAAAACCAAACTATAATAATATCAAAGTGATAATAATTTCTTATTTGTCCTTATTTTCTAAAATAGAATATGTTGAAGTTGACAAAAAAATTTATACATTGCATATATTTACTTGAAAATATAAAACAAATTGCATATGATGATTTATAATAAAATAACATTCAAAACGTCCACGACAAATCTTCAAATATTAATACAGTGCAGATCACAGAATTTTTCAACAATGAACACATTGAAGTTAAAAATTCATAACAAATAACTTACTTATCATTTGAATTTTAAAATTTTACTGGGTCATCTACACCCAGATTCGCATCACATATCCGTAAATCAGGATGAAATGATTTATTGTTGATTTATAACAAATTTTCGAAACTGACTCGCAAATACCTGACAACACAACCACAACAATGAATACATCGGAGTTAAAAATTCAGAACAAATAACTTACTTATCATTTGAATTTTAAAATTTTACTGGGTCATCTACACCCAGATTCGCATCACATATCCGAAAATCAGGATGAAATGATTTATTGTCGATTTATAACAAATTTTCGGATTGACTCGCAAATACTTGACAACACAACCACAACAATCAAACTCACACGAAAATCATCAATTCACACTTTTGTATATATTGGAATATAATTAAAAATGATAAAACTAATAAATTATTATTGATATTGAATAGATCTTGAATGTTATATTGACAGAAAAGACACTATTTTTTTATAGGGCATACATTAATTCTCAATCATCGCATACATCAATTTTCGTTTGTTACCTTGATTGCCCGTTCATCTTGATGCCGCCGCCGTTTGCTTGGTGGTAGAGTACTCGTGCTGATAACGTGTTGTAATATTTATTATCTCATATATAGTGAAAAGAGAGAAAGCAAGTGAATACGAGAGAAAGAAAACCCAAGTGAGACACAAAAGAGAGAAACCGTTCAATTTTACTCTATTAATTCACTTGTACCATATATATAGAAAAATAAATTATACGAAACTAATAACCTAATGAGCTCCTGACCCCTACATACAAAGCCTATATCTAATTAATGTCCACAAATAATTATTAGTTACACTAAAATGAACTCCAAATCGGCCATACATAAATTATTTTTTGAAAATTGGTGTAATATGGTGGACTAAATTTGTAAACACATTTCATAATGATCACCATTAAACCTACAATTCATAAGATTTACACCGAAAAAATCATTTTCAAAACCCATTTTGTAGTAATTTTCAAACTAGATAAGTTCGACCTTAGTTTTATTTTGTATTAAATGAAGATATGTGATAAACTAATTATAGATAGATAATTCACGTCTATAAAAAATCAAAAAAAAATATTGAAAAAAAAATGACTTACATCACATGAGAAAAAAAAATGTTTAAAAGTTTATATTGAGTTGCAAATTTTATACAAATAAAAAATAAATAGTTTCTAATAATATCATAAAAATATCATGTTATTTGAATTTATTAACAATATTTTGTAGATATAATTCACTTTCAATCCATAAATTATTTTGAGATATTGTATGGATATTCTTATAACATTTTATATCTAGTTTAGGCGATTATTAGATATAATTTGCACAATATATTCAAATTTTTGGTAGTTTTATAGATTTTTGTTTTCTCATATAATATTAGATATAATTTGCACAATATATTCAAATTGTGGTAGTTTTATAGAGAAAAAAACTATATAAGAAACACAATTTATCAACACATTTTTAACAATTTTTATAAATACATTGATAGAAAAAATATAGTAAATTCATAAAATTATATAGTAAAATTTATAATAGCATAAAACATATAAAACAAACAATATAACGTAGAAAAGGATTGTTTTAATTCTCTCGCATGAGAGTAGGGTAAAAATTCTCTCTGTGGGAGCCATTATTCCTTTGGTGAAGGAGATCAATCGTTTGTTTGTTGTTCCTATCTGAGAGAGGGAGAGTGAGTTTTCGGTTCTTGTATTGAGGAGAGGTCACATTGAATGTTTTTGAAATGGCGGAAGTGGGAGAAGAAGGAGATGAAGTAGCGCGCATCTTCCAAAAATTCTCGGTATCAGAGAAAGAATCGGGGGACATCGACATCCAAAAGAAGGATATTGTATCTAGTGAGGAGGAGTGTGGTCGGAGTCTCTTTCGGAAGGTCATTGGAGACAGACGAGCTACACTACTAGGGATTAAGCGGACCATGAGTTCCATTTGGAGGATTAATTAGAGAATGGAGGTACGAGAATTGGAATCAAATTTCTTTCAATTCATTTTCAGCTCAGGGGAGGACAAGAAGAAAGTTGGAGCAGGTCACAACTGGATCTTCGAAACCAATACCTAATCCTCCATGAATGGATTCCGGGTATGTGCATTACACACACTGTTTTGACTTCATAAATCTATGGGTATATGTCAAAAATATCCCTTTCATTTGGATGAGCAATTATGTGGGTTTGAAGATTGGAGGTGTCTTTGCTGGTGTCAAGAACGTCTCATTATGCAAAGTTGGAGGGGAAGCTGGCAGCTACATCAAACTTCTAGCATCAATAAATATTAAAGAGCCTATACCAAGATGCACATTTGTCAAGTTGGATAACCAGAGGATCATGGTTTATTTCCGATATGAAAAACTAGTGAACTTATGTTATTATTGTGGGCACATTGGGCATTTGGACAGAAATTGTAGCCTGAGACTGAGGGATATTGGGAACCATAACTTACAGGAGGGTCAGTATGGGGAGTGGATTAAAGTTGGGGATAATATATATGGGAGCAGATACTCTTATCATAGTGAATCAGAGCAAAAGGATAGAGAAGATGGGCCTCTACCAACATCTAACAAGGAATCAAATGCAACTACTAGCACTGCAAGACTTCCTCATCCTATCAATTTATTAAATGTTAGAGAAGGAAGGGATGCTCCATTAGTGGGAATACCAGAAGAAGGAGGGTCTCCTAAATTGATGGATCTAGTTGTATCTCAGGTTTCTGGTGAGAAGATAGGGGATAAGGGAGAGGAAACAGATGGTTATATGGAGGTTCAGAACATTCTTGCAATAACAGATGGAGCCTACTCTGTGAGTCAAAAGGATGTTGATGAAGCTGAGCAGGGAAGTCTTGTGAGGAAGACTTGGAGAAGATCTTCTGCTAGAGTAGGCAGGCTGCTCAGAACTCATGAAGCTGCAACTTATACTCATACTGCTATTGGGGGGAAAAGAGATAGAGATGAGGGGTATAGTTTGCAGAACCTTGAGCAAGACAGTGGGGGGGAGGAAAAATCAGAAAAGAGAATCAAATCATCTTATGGAGAGGTGGAGAAGGCCAGCCTAAAGTGGCCCCGAGGTGACCAATGAAAGCTATGGTGTGGAACTGTAGAGGGCTGAGTGGGCTCTGTACAGTTTCCCAAATCAAGGACTCCAGAAGAGTCCACCACCCGAATTTGATTTTTCTTTCAGAAACCAAAAAGTCTGTAGAATTTACTAAGACTGTGTGTAGAAAGCTAGGGGTTGATGATAGATGGTTTTTTATTCAACCTCAGGGGACAAAAGTAGGCTTATTACTTATGTGGGATGTAAATACTGAAATCAGGCAGGTAATGGGTAATGATTTTTGCATTCAAGTTGAAGTGAAAGGGCATGAAGACATAGAGTGGATGTGGCTGATTCTAGTATATATGAGTATAAAAAGGAGAGAGCAGAACAATGGAACTTCCTGATATCAGCCAAGAGGAAGTGGGGTGATGTTTGGGCCATTGCTGGGGATTGGAACGACTTATGCAGTAATGAAGAAAAGAGAGGAGGTCGGTTAAGAATTGAGAGATCTTTCTGTGGTTTTAAAGAGTTTATTCACCAGATGGGGATGCAATAACTGAATCAAAGTGGCTCTTTTTTTACATGGGGAAATAACAGGGCAGAAGAGGGCTATGTGGATGAGAGGTTGGATAAAATTTATGTTTCCATTGGGTGGCAAATGCAATTTCCAGAGACCAAGGTATCTAATTATTTTCGCAGCTCATCTGATCATAATGTTCTATTCTTTGAAACATTAGAGCAGAGTGTTGACGGACATTTCCGGTTAACGATTAAAAAGGTAAATAATATAAAGGTAGTGAAGAAAAGACAAAGAAATATGGTTTAATTACAATTTTATTGGCGGATCACGAGGTCGGCCTCTCGTACGAGGTCGGCACTTGCGATATACTTACACGAGTTTATTACAAGTTTGGAGAGAGAGAAAATATTGAGAAGGCTAAGACAGTTGGGATTCAACAATCCAAAAATAAATGAGGGGGTTGCTATTTATAGTGCTCTTTAATGTGGTACTGTTCAGGTACTGTTCACCGGTCTTGTCGTACAGTAGTTTGGCAAGACAGGCCGGCGTTTCTCTGACTGATTGGGAGTGATTTCTGGGTCTTCCAATCATTACCTGCAACGAATTTAATGCTGGTGTGGGCTGCATTTAATGCGGACATTCTCCTAGGCCGGGCTAGATGTCCTAGACCTGCAGACTAGTTTGGGGTGTCCCATCAACAATCATTGGTTGGCAAGTGGCCTTATTTTATTGCCTTCAAGACCGTTGGCTCTTATAAAGAGCCGGCCTGATAAGATCCCGAATCAGGCTGCACACCAGCTCCTACTCCGGCCTCCGCGGTCCCTTCTCCACTTCGGCACTGACCCAGACCGCCCTCGCAACAGTGGGGGTCGAGGTGTCGACCTCCTAAGTGGGGAAGCGAGGTGCCAACCTCGGGACCGATTTTGACCGCCATTCCCGTTGACTTTGACTTTTACTCAGCTTGGCTCCTACAAATAAATTCGGTGACCAGCTTCATCAGTCCGGTCAGTCACCGCGGACTCCCGGTCTCTCAGACCGTTATTTTCATAGGAGCCAGACTCGGATATCAACATACAGGCCCCCGAGCTTGGGTGAGGTCTACCGTGCCTCTCCTGAGGTCGTCACTTATCATTTGAATCTGAGCTGGGTCCGTTGGGTTCGTACCCGGTAATGTTGTAGCAGATGAACCGATGCACAATGGCAGTGGCCAGGTCTTCGATAAACCCGTTGGACATGCCGGCGGAATCCCAAGTCGTGTGCGGGGAGAGCTCGGCCCAACTTGTCTTGGCGTCAAAGTCGATGGCTTTGCTTCGCGTACCGGAGAACGTGAAGCCGCAAACCTTCTTCATTACGTCATTATCCACTTTGAGATCCTTCCCTTTGAGCCGACAAGTGAAGTATTCGTTCCCATCGGCGAGAACGAATGAGTTGAAAAACTCAAGCATGAGGGTTCGGTACGACCTCTCCTCTATTTTGGCGTAGTCGGTTAGGTTTAGGACCTTGAGGTACTTCATCACGTCCTCTAGAATACCCGAGTCGTTCAAGAGGTCCCAATCCACCGCCTTCGGTCTCACTACCTCTTTTTGCGAGAGACGGGCATAAATCTCGCCCTCCTTCCTAGAATAAATCGGGAACGGGGCGCCGTATTGGTCCGAAAGGTCATCACGGTCACCGTCCGGAGGGGCATCTCGAGAGGAGAATTCACCCGTTTTGCGCTTCTTAGCCGGTTCTTGTGCGGTTTTCTTCGTGGTGGGACGAAACGGATTCTTGCCCATTTGAACGGTCTATCGGGCAATATGTCGAACACGTGGTGTGCGGTATTTTGAACTAAAGGCTTGTGAATAATTTGAAACGGCTCGATCCCGGAGTTTGCCTCCTCACGCCTCAACAATCAACTCACTTCAAGAAATGTAAGCTATCGGTACCTTGTCGTGCTAATTCGGGCCCGAAACGGATGAAGTGCCACGGACTAGGGTTTTGCGGTGGGCTTGTGACTGAGGTGAACGGAAGTGTTGAAGCCGGAATGTCGTTTTCGTCGTGGTCGGAGGACACCGTCGGAGCAGGTTGGACGGTCGGTTGGTCGGAGGTGAGGTGATTTCACGGCTAGGGTTCGGAGATGAGGTGCCGCGCGTGGACTGCAGAAGTTGAAGACGAGGGAGGGTTGCCGGAGGTCGTGAGATGTCGGAGAGGCGTCGCCGGAAGTTGGATGACCGGTGGCGGTCGTCGGTTGGTTGCCGGTGAGGTGCAGTGGGGAGGAACGGTCGCGGTAGTGAATGAGAAGATTGGGGGATTTGTTCGTTCATCTAAAAAAAAATAGGCTTAAAAACGCGCTATCAGGCTCGCCACGGCCGCGACCTCCCCCCGCGGCCGCGAGATTTCATATGCAGAAATGAGGGGCTGGCGAGCATTACATCGCCGCGGCCGCGACCCGACTCCGCGGTTGCGAGGTTGCCCCATGGCCGCGAATTTTTTCCTGCAGAAATCAAACTCGGCTTCATCAAATAATGGTCGTCGCGGCCGCGGCTAAGAAAAGCCCCGCGGCCCGCGGCGACAATTTTATTTTTTTTTTTTTATAAATATATATATATATATATATAAATAGAAATATAAATAAATATAAATATATACAAAAAGTACAAAAATGCTCAGTTTAAAGCCGGGAGCTCGGCACAATTCCGAATCAAGGATACGGGTCGTCGAGACTGATAGTCTCGACATGATGCTTTTCGAGTTCTCCTTCAAAATAAGGCTTGACTCTTTGCCCGTTCACTACAAACAACTCGCCATTTGCTGGGTTTCGGAGTCGGACAGCTCCAAATGATAGCACTTCATCAGTAATATAGGGTCCACTCCAACGGGACTTAAGCTTTCCGAGAAAAAGACGGAGTCGGGAATTAAAGAGAAGAACCTTCATTCCGGGTACGAGATTTTTTTGGACAAGGGTAGCATCATGAAGCCTCTTTGTCTTTTCCTTGTAAATCTTGGAGTTCTCGTAGGCCTCATTCCTCCACTCTTCTAGCTCTGAGAGTTGCAATAGCCGCTCCTTTCCGGCCACATCAAGGTCAAAGTTCATCTTTTTAATTGCCCAGAACGCCTTGTGCTCGATCTCGACCAGAAGGTGGCACGCCTTTCCATAGACTAGGCGGAATGGACTCATCCCCAAGACTCCCTTGTAAGCTGTGCGTTGGGCCCAGAGTGCATCATCAAGACGACTGGACCAATCTTTCCTGGATGAGTTCACCGTCTTCTCTAGGATGGTCTTGATTTGCTTGTTGCTCGTCTCTGCTTGGCCCGACGTCTGTGGATGATATGGGGTGGCCACCTTATGTGAAATGCCATACTTCTTCATCAGCTTGTCAAAAATGCGGTTGCAAAAATGTTTGCCTCCGTCACTCACAATGGTCCGTGGAAATCCAAACCTGCTCAATATGTTACCTCGCAAAAACTTGATGACCACATTAGCATCACACGTCCTTGTGGGGATAGCCTCAACCCACTTGGACACGTAATCTACAGCAAGGAGAATATATTCAAAGCCAAAAGATTTGGGAAACGGGCCCATGAAATCAATGCCCCACACATAAAAAATTTCCACTTGCAAATTATTCACAAGGGGCATCTCATTCCTTGGGCCTATATTTCCAATTCTTTGACATTGGTCACAAGACTTGCAAAAGTTGTGAGCATCCTTAAAGAGAGATGGCCAAAATAAACCTGATTGGAGAACCTTAAATGCGGTCTTTCGACTTCCAACATGCCCTCCACAATGAAGCTCGTGGCAAAAGGCAAGGACATCCATTTGCTCTTCTTCGGGCACACACCTCCGAAGTATCTCATCCTTTCCCACCTTGAAAAGAAGTGGGTCGTCCCAAAAATAACTCCTGCACATCAGCACAAAATGCTTTCTCTTTTGGGAAGAGAGGTTAGACAACAGGACTCCATCTAATAAATAATTTACAATGTCTGCATACCAAGGGACACTAACTACTTCACTCACATGCTCATATGGGAAGCTATCATTTATGTCAAAATGTTCATGCAAAGTAGGTGAATGCTCAGTAGGGACAATGCGAGAAAGATGATCAGCAACCACATTTTCACAACCTTTCCTATCGCGAATTTCTACATCAAACTCTTGCAACAATAGAATCCACCGAATGAGTCTAGGTTTCGATTGAGTCTTACTCAAGAGATACCTAAGAGCCGCATGATCTGAATGAACAATCACTTTAGATCCTAGAATGTAAGACCTAAACTTTTCTAAAGAAAAAATAACAGCCAAAAGCTCTTTCTCAGTGGTGGTATAATTTAATTGGGCGCCATTAAGAGTCAAACTAGCATAATAAATTACACGAAGCAACTTATCAACTCGTTGACCCAACACGGCCCCAACAGCAAGGTTCGAAGCATCACACATAATCTCAAAAGGCAACGACCAATCAGGAGCAATCACAATAGGTGCCGTCACAAGCTTATTTTTCAATTTACTAAAAGCATCTACACATGCATCATCAAACACAAAAGGCACATCATTAGCAAGCAAGTGACACAAAGGCTGGCTTATTTTCAAAAAATCTTTAATAAACCTCCTATAGAAGCCAGCATGACCCAAAAAACTTCTAACCCCTTTCACGTTCACAGGAGGGGGTAATTTTTCAATCACGTTAATTTTTGCTTTATCAACCTCAATGCCACGATTAGACACCACATGTCCTAACATAACCCCACTATTCACCATAAAATGACTCTTCTCCCAACTCAAGGTCAAGTTAGACTCAATACACCTCTCAAGCACACGAGATAAATTATGGAGACAATCAGAAAATGAAGTACCGAAAATAGAGAAGTCATCCATAAATACTTGGAGGCAGTCCTCGAGCATATTTGAGAAGATGGAGAACATGCACCTCTAGAAGGTCCCAGGTGCATTGCATAGGCCGAATGGCATCCGTCTGAAGGAAAATGTGCCGAATGGGCAAGTGAAGGTAGTCTTCGGTTGGTCCTCGGGTGTTATGGCTACTTGGTAGTAGCCGGAGAGTCCATCCAGGAAGCAATAAAACTGATGGCCCGAGAGACGGTCAAGAATCTGATCAATGAACGGCAATGGGAAGTGGTCTTTCTTGGTCACAACATTGAGGCGGCGGTAATCTATACACATTCTCCGCCCGGTAGTGATTCGGGTGGAGACCATCTCCTTCTTCTCATTTTCTATGACCGTGATATCCCCCTTCTTGGGCACCACATGGATCGGGCTGACCCACTCGCTGTCTGCCACTGGGTAAATAAGCCTTTCTGAATAGAGCTTGAGCACCTCTTCACTACTTCCATCATATTCGGGTTGAGCCGCCGCTGGCTATCCCAAAATGGCTTAGCACCTTCTTCTAAGATGATCCGGTGCATGCATGTGGAGGGGCTGATGCCTTTTATGTCTCCGAGGCTCCACCCAATGGCCTTCTGATTCTTTTTTAGCACCTCAATTAGCTCATTCTCCTCATCCCTGTTAAGCTCGGCAAAGATGATGACCGGCTTTTGCTTCTCGTCATCAAGGAAGACGTACTTGAGATGGCGGGGCAATTCCTTAAGCTCTAATGCGGGTGGAGTAGGTGTGTGTGGCTCGTCAGCTGCGAAAAGCTCAACGATTGGCTCTTTTTCATCGTCGAGGTCGGGCATTGACCTCTCCTTCAAGTCTCGTATAGTCATCTCTTCCACGAACGGGTCACTCACATCAACAAAGGCACACTCCTCCACAAAGTTCACTGAGGAGGAGGATATTGCTTCTCGAACTGAAATAGAAACAGACTCGCCCAAGACCGTCATATTCAAAGTCCCGTTCTTCACATCGATGAGGGTGTTGGTGGTGGCCATGAATAGTCTGCCCAGAAGGATTGTGTGGTCCTTCCCGTTCTCCTGTACGTCCCCCACATCTAGGACAACAAAGTCCACCAGGACAATAAGTTTCCCAACACGAACTAAGACATCTTCCACTACCCCTTTGGGGTATCTGATAGAACGGTCTGCGAGCTGAAGGCGCATGTGGGTGGGCCTCAAGTCTCCTAAGCCCAGCCGCTGAAAGATAGAGAACGGCATGAGATTGATCCCAGCTCCAAGGTCCAGCATCCCTGAAGCTTCCTTTTCGTTTCCGAGGGCTATTTGAATCACGAAGCCCCCGGGATCTCGTTCTTTCTTCGGAAGGTCATGCTGCATAGCACTTGCAGCTTCGTAAACTACTACCTTCTCCCCGTCTCCAAATTTCCGCTTCTTCGTCACTAAGTCTTTGAAGAACTTCACGTACGAGGGCATATTCTTGATCACGTCCAGGAGTGGCAGGTTCACGTTGACCTTTGAGAGCATGTTGTATAGGTCTCGAAATTGCTGCTCCTGCTTCTCGTCCCGGAGTCGGCTTGGGAAGGGTATGCTTGGTTTGAAAGAGTTTGGTGACTTGTGTAACATTGGGCTGTCTGTTTGCTTCTTTGACTCGGCTTCCGTATTCTTCTTCGGGCTCTCCTCTACTCCCTTGGGCTGGTTGGTTGGTGTAAGATCATCAGGCTCGGGCATTTTCACGTGGTTGTCTACCTCTTTCCCACTTCTCAACACTGTGATGGCTTTGGCTTCTTTAGGCTGGCTAGGTAGCTTCCCCTTGTCTGAGTCGGCCTCCATGTTCCCAACTCTTGTAGCAAGCTGACCCAACTGCGTTTCCAGGCGTTTGATAGAGGCATCGGTGTTCATGCTCTTTTGCTCACTGTTTGCCATAAACTGGAGAATCTTGTCCAATTTGTCGTCTTGATTAGCTGAACTGGGTCCAGCCCCTTGTGCTTGCATCCCTCATATTGGGCTCCTCTGCTGTTGCTGATGTTGCTGTTAAGGATAGTTTGGCCTCATCTGCTGTTGGGGAATAAAAGTGGGGCGGGGTTGCTGCTGCATGAAGTTCTGTCGAGGAGGCTGCTGGACGTTGTTGTTGTTAGACCACGGGAGATTTGGATGATTTCTCCACCCCGGGTTATACGTGTTTGAGTATGGGTCGTTGGCAGGCCGGTTTTGGTCCTTGAAGAGCATTGACATCTTCATTTGTTCACCAAAATCTTGATCGAACGCTAACGAGCACACCTCCGACCTGTGCCCTTGTACTCCACATGCTCCACACGCTTCTACGGCCATGGTCTGCATTGGTTGGCCTCCCCTTGCATTCAGTAGCCGCATCTGCTCCGTGAGCTCGGTTAGCTGTTGTGCCATCATGTCTTGCCCAGAAGATACTGTATGGACCCCGACCCTCTTTCCTCGACTGCTCTTTTGAGACGAGTTAGAACTCATCGCCTCAAAAATATCATTCATCTCCTCGGCCGTCTTTGCCAAAATATCTCCACCGGCAGCATTGTCCACCATGTACTGGAGATTTTGGTGGAGAGAGTCATAAAAGTTGTTCATCAACAAGGCAGGTGGGAAGTTATGGTGTGGGCACTGCCTCTGGAGGTCTTTGAAACGCTCCCATGCTTCATGAAGTGGCTCGTTCGGTTGTTGGGCAAAAGAGACGATTTGAGACCGGAACTCTTGCGTCTTCTGGTGAGAGTATTATTTCCCAATAAATTTGGTGAGTCGGGAGCGAGTGTCATAAACCAAGCTTTGGCCTGGTCTTTGAGTGTCTCTGGGAAACATCTCATCTTCAACTGGTCCTCATTTAAGCCGTGGAGAGGGAAGGTCTGGAGGACGTTATAGAACTCCCGAATGAAATGGAGTGGGTCCTCGTTGGGTAGACCATGGAAAGATGGCAGCTGGTTGTAGTGGATTGTTTTTAGCTCGTAATTCCGAGCTGCTGGCCCTAGCCGGATGCATGAAGTCACTGGCCCAATTATTGGCTGGGCCAAATCGCGAAGGAGGTGACGAGGTGGGTTATTTACTTCCTCGTCAGTCATGTCTCCTTGGTTATCTGAATCTCGGTTGGCAGAGTCTGAAGATTCAGGAGCAAGGTTGGCCAACAATACCTGGAGATCCCTCTGGATGGATTCGTTGTTCGGGATGATTACAAGACCACTCTTGGTACGCATAAACAAAAACAACAAAAACGTCACGGGCACCAGATAGATAAGAAGGAGACGAAGAAAAACAAAACAAGAAAAACATTAGAACTAATCAAGGAAAAACGAAACAAATAGAAACACACAGAACAAAAAATCACAAAAATAAGAGAAACACTGAAAATAAAATGAATAGGCGCACAAAATAAATCCTAAACCTTCCCCGGCAACGGCGCTATTTTGTTGTAGTTGTTTTTACCGGAGTAGAATCGAAAGATTCGAACACCGGGTCGTATCTCAAGGACGGTCAGCCGGATTATTTGTACGGATATTCAATCACACGAAAAAGCAAATAAATTCTTAAACACTCTAATTCAATGATTTGGTTTGATTTATCTACTACGAATTATAAAGCAGATTCTAGCTATTCAAATCCCACAACTCCGAACACAAATTCAAATAGTAAAAAGGGAGGCTAGGGTATCGGGGATAATCGTTTCCGGTTCTCAAAACATTTAACGGCAATTAATTACACAACCAAAGGACTCGAAAAACTAACTCATCTAGAGATTCATTCTCAATATCTCACGAAACAAGAGAATGAGCATAAACGAGCAATTATCGAGCCAATCAGCGCATGGGCAATACATCACCGAACAAGCCTATTCTAAACGAGCCTAGATCGATCGATTTCTCCCCTATCGGTCTTAAAATCAATTAATTAGATTGAGATGGTGATCAAGCATCTAAACCCTAGGTTAAGCACAACTCGAAAAGATTGAATAATTATCAAGCATGTAAATGAGATCGAACCGGAACGACAATCCCCTAACCCTAGCTAGGGAATTTAGCTACTCATAGTGATTCCAACACAAACATTCATATTAAACAAAGCCATAACATTCATCAATGAAATGAAAAAGAAAGCTTACGATAAATACGAATCCAATGTTGAAAGAAACATGAGCAATCCAAATCCAAAAGCTTAATCTTGGTGTTTTCACAATCCAAGATCAAATCCTAATCAAACTAAGAGAAATATCTGTTCTGGAGTGAAATAAAATGAGAGAGGTTCAAAACCTAGGTGAAAAAGATAATGAAAAACTGAACAAAATCGCAAAATAAAAAACTGCCCGTCGCGACCCCCGCGGCCGCAGCGAAGAAAATCTCGCGGCCGCGACCATCTCTGAGGCCGCGAGTTCGACGGGCCAGAAACATGAATTTTCGGGCATCTCGCGGCCGCGACTTCCTCTTCTCTGCGGCCGCGGTGAAGGGTTTCTGCACGTCGTGTTTTCGGGTTCGTGTTCTCGCATCCGGACTCGGAATTTAATCCTTTCTTCTCCAATACGACCCCAACTCATCCATCTAGACGGTAAACCTCGCATGGCCATGCACCGAGCCACCAAACCTGCACATCACCACCGACAAGAAACACGGAAAACCTGGAAAAACGAGCAAAAAGACCAACAAACGACTAAAACAAACGAAATGCACGAAACGACTCAAAACGGACCAAAAACCAAAGAAAAATACCTAAGGAGGGGAAAAATAAGCATAAAATAAACAAGAAAAACATGACGAAAGTGGAACGAACATATGGAGCAGGGTATTGCCGGGGTTTTCAGTGGGCGCCACGGTGTTTGCCCCGGCAGCTTGGCTAGCGAGAGCCTTTGCAAAGACCCCCTCGAGGGCTTTGAGGACATCGGGGTGCTGCATGGCCGCAACAAAGGTAGGAATTGGCGGGACAGGGACTATGGGTCCCTGCTGAACGCGGCGAAAGGTCTCCCCGCCGTTGCGTCTGCGAGACTGGGAGCCGGACTGCTGGGTCGACTCATTGTGATCGGATGAAGACATTTTGAGTAGTTTTTTTAAAGTGAAAGGCAGGAAAAGATGAGTGCGATGTGGAGCTTCACAAGATCGAAAATTGACACCAAGTAACTTATGGAGCCCTCCTTCTAGCGCCAAACTGTTGACGGACGTTTCCGGTCAATGGTTAAAAAGGTAAATAATAAAAAGGTAGCGCAGAAAAGACAAAGAAATATGGTTTAATTACGATTTTCTTGACGGATCACGAGGTCGGCCTCTCGTACGAGGTCGGCACTTGCGATATACTTACACGAGTTTCTTACAAGTTTGGAGAGAGATTAAATATTGAGAAGGCTAAGACAGTTGGGATTCAACAACCCAGAAATAAATGAGGGGGTTGCTATTTATAGTGCTCTTTAATGTGGTACTGTTCAGGTACTGTTCACCGGTCTTATCGTACAGTAGTTTGGCAAGACGGGCCGATTTTCTCTGACTGAGTGGGAGTGATTTCTGGGTCTTCCAATCATTACGTGCAACGCATTTAATGCTGGTGTGGGCTGCATTTAATGTGGACATGCTCCTGGGCCGGGCTAGACGTCCTAGACCTGCAGACTAGTCTGGGGTGTCCCATCAACAATAATTGGTTTGCAAGTGCCTTATTTTATTGCCTTCAAGATCGTTGGCTCTTATAAAGAGCCGGCCTGATAAGATCCCGAATCAGGCTGCACACCAGCTCCTACTCCGGCCTCCGCGGTCCCTTCTCCACTTCGGCACTGACCCAGACCGCCCTCGCAACAGTGGGGGTCGAGGTGTCGACCTCGTAAGTGGGGAAGCGAGGTGCCGATCTCGGGACCAATTTTGACTGCCATTCCCGTTGACTTTGACCTTTACTCAGCTTGGCTCATACATATAAATTTGGTGATCGGCTTCATCAGTCCGGTCGGTCACCGCCCGACTCCCGGTCTCTCAGACCGTTATTTTCATAGGAGCCGGACTCGGATATCAACACAGAGTACTAAAAGGAAGCATATATTCCAATTTAACAGCAGTTGACTCAAGTTAGAAGGGATTAATACTGTTGTGGAGGAAGGTTGGAGTGAACAGGGGAATGGTACTCCTATGTTTATGGTGAAAGAGAAAATTAAGCATACTAGAATGGCCTTGTTGGCATGGCATAAACCGTTGAAAACAAACTATGGGGAGATGATTCAGCTCAATACCAAATTGCAAGAGATGAGAAGTGCTGAGGGGGAGAGGGACTAGAGTCTATGGAGATCATTGACTGCAGACTTAAACAAAGCTCACAGAGAAGAGGAAAAATTATGGAGACTGAAGGCTAGAGCTATGTGGATGAAAGCCGGGGACTGTAATTCAAGGTTTTTCCATGCTTATACCTTACAAAGGAGGAAGAGGAATGCAATTCAAAGAATATGGAGAGATGATGGAGTACTCTGTGAATCTGAGGAAGATATTGTGAACCACATCACAGACTACTATTCTACTTTGTTCACCTCAGAGGACTCTCAGGGAGATGATGACATTCTTGAACAGATTCTTCAATCCATATCAGTGGCTATGAACAATGAGTTGGTGGCACAAGTAGGGGATGATGAAATTAAGAGAGCTGTGTTTTCTCTAGCACCTAAAAAAGCACCGGGGGGTGATGGTATGTCTGCTATTTTTTTCCAGCACTTTTGGCATATAGTTGCAAAAGATGTTTGTTTGGCTGTGAGAAGTTTTTTCTCATCAAGGCAGATTCTAAAAGCTTGGAACCATACTATAATTACTCTGATTCCTAAATGCTTGCATCCTGACTCTTTGAAAAATTTAGGTCTATCAGTTTATGCAGTGTGTTGTATAAAGTTGTAGCTAAAATCATTGCTGAGAGGCTTAAATTGTGCTTAGCTGCCTGCATTAGTCCAGCTCAAACTGCATTTGTGCCTGGAAGGCAGTTGATTAATAATGTTGTGACAGCCCATGAAATGTTTCATTTTTTGAACCGGCATAGAACAGGGCCTCATAAATTCATGGCTATTAAATTCGACATGGAGAAATCCTATGACCGCATTGAATGGGATAGCATCAGAAGAACCATGTTCAAAATGGGGTTTCATCCTACTTTCATCAAATGGGTTATGGCTTGTGTGTCATCTGTGTCTTTTTCATTTAATGTAAATGGCCAAGTTTTTGGTTTTGTTACCCCATAAAGAGGAATACGACAGGGTGATCCACTATCACCTTATTTATTCATATTGGTTTCTGAGATTTTTTCCTCCTTGGTGTCTAAGCATGTGGATCTGGGGTTGTTCAGAGGTATTAAAATTTCTCATAATGGACCTGCCATTTCACACTTCTTATTCGCAGATGACTCTCTTGTATTTTGCAAGGCAAATATAGAGCATGCCCACAGATTGCTAAATATTCTGTCCAAATACCAGGCCTTTACAGGGCAAAAAGTCAATTTAGCAAAATTTTTCCTTTTTCCTTAGCAAAAATTGTTCAGTGGAGGATCAAGAGAGCATTTGCCGTACTTTGTTGGGTATATCTGTTCACAGGTCCACAAAATACTTGGGACTCCCTTTGGGAATTGGGAGATCCAAGTCTGAGGCTTTTTCCTATGTCATTGAGGCTGTCAGAAACAGTATTTGCAGTTGGAAGAACAAGTTTCTATCCACAGCTGGGAAAGATGTGCTAATCAGGTCAGTACTTAATGCACTACCTGTTTTTGTCATGTCTGTGTTCTTGCTTTCAGTTGGAGTGTGTAAGGAGGTGAGTAAGATGATTGCTGACTTTTGGTGGAGTAAGGGTGAGGAACTACTACAAGGCTATCATTGGAAGTCCTGGGATAAACTCTCACTGCCAAAGCAAGCAGGGGGTTTGGGGTTCATGGACCTCATTATGTTTAATAGAGCTCTTATATGTAAACAAATATGGAGAATTGTGCATAATCCCGAGTTATTGGTTAGTAAGGTACTCAAGCATAAATACTATCCTGACTGTTCCATTTTTTAGTATCAAAAGAAGCAAGGGGTGTCATGGCTGTGGAGTTTCTGGTCTTCATTGATTTATATTCTGAAAGAAGGTGTCTAGATCACTATAAGGGATGGGGCTGCTACCTGCATCTCTGATTTTAACTGGGTTCCTGATATCCCAGGTGGTCAACCAAGACTTAGGCTGCAAGATGTGGGCACTTCTCTGAGAGTGAAAGATCTTCTGTGCAATGGGGGGACTACATGGGATTCTCAGGTTGTGAAAGTTTTGTTCATGGTAGAAGATGCAGAGAAAATTCTAAAAATTAACACACTTAATCCTTCATTGCCTGATAGGAAGAAGTGTGCTTTTATGGTGAATGGTAATCTGTCTTTTAAATCTTTATACTCCTGTCTAATTGCTGAAAAAGTGGTGAAATTTGCTGAGGCTGAGAGCAGCAATACTGCCTCTTTAAATCAGAAAGCTCGCATGAGATGCTGGAAATTGAAGGTTATGGGAAAGGTAAAACATTTTCTTTGGAAATGTATTTCCAATATACTGCCGGTGGGAGCTAATGTGAAAAAGAAAGGAGTATGCATATATAGTATTTGTAAAATTTGCGGGGAGGCTGAGGAGACCTAAGAACACATTTTCTTTCAATGTCCTAAAGCAAGGAGGATATGGAAATTGGCACCAGTCCAATGGGATTTTGCCAAACCAGAGCAGTTAAAGAGTGGTGGTGGGGGCTCTGTAAGATGGATTATAAAGCCACGTCGGTGGATCGAATTCAACTCTCAACCTACATCATGTGGTGGCTATGGAAGGGGCGCAATCTATGGGTATTTGAAAGCATATGGAAACCAGAGCTGGTGATTGTTCAAGCTGCCTGGCAGGATTGGCATGACTTTAAATGAGTAAACTGTAAGATGGCAGGAAGGTGGCTGGAGAATGTTAGGTCTCGTGTCAGTGATATTCTCTTGTTTCCTTGTTTTGTTATGCTATATATTTGTATTTCTGAGTTTGAGTCCTTGTAGACTGTATCAGGTTGGCTAATTTATGTATTATGTATTGATGTTGGGGAGTTGGAGGCTTCAGTCATGATAGGCTGTCTTTGATCCTGTTTGGATGTTCTAGCTTTGTTATTGGTAGATTTAGACTGCGAGTAGTTTGCAGTTCTCTCAGGTGTGTCGGCTTGAGGCTGTCCTCGTTTGTATTGTTGACCAATTTGGGCTGTTTGGCCGGTTTTTTTTATATGAGTATCTCTATCGTTGGAAAAAAAAAGAAATATACCTTCAATTTTGCGTGCGCTCACCGATTTAAGAGGCTACAACGCACTTATTACAAGAGTAAAATCTTTTTCAAGAAAAGAATAAAAAATTAGACTTATTAACGTAAACAAAAAAAATTATATGGTTTTTATTCATTTAAAAATATTGACCTTTAACGATATATAAAGGGTTAATTGCCTTAAAAATCACCACCTTTACTTAAATTGCAACAAAAACTCAACCTTTTAATTTTTGCACAAAAAATACAAACCTTGTTTAATTTTTGCAATTGTGTCTCAAACAGATTTTCCGGCCAAAACTTAATGACGTGGCCATCGGAAAAATGACATGGCACACCAACTCAATTCTTCCTGCCACGTCATCGGACACATGTGTTTACACCTTACCCAGATCCAACTCACCTTCCACGTAACACAAAAAATAGATCTGACTTTTCCTTCCTCCCCATTCTTGCGCGCATCACAAATAAGAGAAAAAGGAACGAGGCGAATTTCTTCCCCCACCGACGACGACCGATCTCTTCTCCTTTCTTCTTCCATCCACCGATTTCTTCTCCCTTCTTCTCCACTCCAGCGGACTCCAGTTGTGCGAATTCATGGCTTGACCTCCAGCGATTCTCCAGATCTTGATTGGTGAAGGTTGTTCGAGTCACATAACCCTAAATGGAGAACGGGTAAATGGTTCTTATTCACTAATCTTTTTTTTTCGTTTTTTTTGAGTTCATATTTTGCTATGAATTTGACTAACTTAATAAAGGCAGTTTTTTTTTTTTTTTTCAAATGGTGTTTGTACAGGCTGGTTTGGTTTGATTAGAAAACACTAATATTTTTCCACTTTGTTTCTTGATTGAGCTTGTTGGTTGTTTATTGTTAACATTTGTTTCCTACTCTATTAAACTGTGAGTTTTCCTTATTTTTTGTGAAGGTGATGAATTGGGGTCTTTTCGGTTTGGTGTTACTGAGTGTTTTGAAAGGATATGGCTGATTATAATAATTGTTGTTGATTTGATATAAAAATAATAAAATATTAATTAATAAGATTGTTACTTAGAAAATATATGGCTGGATCAATATTATTCTTGTATAGAAATATATAGTATGGTTGCTTCCTATCTTTTAATTGCGTTAGTTTTTTAATGGATTTGTACAAGGAGTTTTTGCCTATATTTACTTTTCTTGCAGGGATGAGTTTTCCATTTATTTGAATCATGGTGGCAAATTTAATAGCAAGATGGAACATTTCGCGGCGACCGAAATCTTGGGTCTAGATACCATTTTCTGCAGGGAAAATTTCGCGGCCTCGGAGTTTTCCCGCGACCGCGGAGCAGGGTCGCGGCCGCGGTACCTTTGTTCACCGAGGCCGCTGTGATGTTTTTTTGGGTCCAGGAGCTCGAAGTCCAGCACTTCAAATCTCGCGGCCATGGAGTAACCTCGCGACCGCGGACTCGAGTTGCGGCCGCGAGCCGTTTATTCGCCGCGGCCGCGGCGAAGGATCTTTCGCAAACCCCAGATTTCTGCACAGAAAAGCTCGCGGCCGCGGGTTGTGTCGCTGTCGCGACGGACGCGATTAAAAAAAAAAAAGGGGCCCTTTGACAGATTTTTGGGCATTCTTTCTAATTTTCTTTTCTTGCGATCGGTTTCTTACTAATCCCTGAATTATTTCAGAAATTCGTCATCCCAATCACAGTGTGTCCCTTCGAGATTTTCGCAAGGAATTCTACCGGCTAGTTCGAATTTGAGTTCGGGAACCCTAGCTTTCCTCACGGGCCCGCGCGCAGCACCGTCGCCGTCGTCTCTCCGGCGAGTCTCTCCGACTATTCCCTTCTCAGTCATTAGGCGACCTCCGACCACGAGTCCCGGTTCACATTCCTCCACATTTGTCATTTCTACCTTGCTCGTGGATTGCTCGTTCCGGGCCCGAATTAGCGCGAAAAGGTACCGATAGCTCACTATACACTGAAATTGATTGCTTGTTGTGGCAAGAGGAGGCCAACTCCGGGTTCGAGCGGTTTCACATTGTTCTCAAGCCTTTAGTTCAAAATACCGCACGCCACGTGTTCGACATATTGCCCGATAGACCGTTCAAATGAGCAAAAATCCGTTTCGACCCACCAAGAAGAAAACCGCCCAAGAACCGGCTAAGAAGCGCAAAGCGGGCGAGTCCTCCTCTCGCGATGCCCCTCCGATCGATGAACGTGATGACCTTTCGGACTAATACGGTGCTCCGTTCCCGATTTATTCTAGGAAGGAGGGCGAGATTTACGCCCGTCTCTCGCAAAAAGAGGTAGTGAGACCGAAGGCGGTGGACTGGGACCTCTTGAACGACTTGGGCATTCTCGAGGACGTGATGAAGTACCTCAAGGTTTTGAACCTAACCGACTACGCCAAAATAGAAGAGAGGTCACATCGAACCCTCATGCTTGAGTTCTTCAGCACATTCGTTCTCGCCGATGGGAACGAATACTTCACTTGTCGGCTTAAGGGGAAGGATTTCAAGGTGGACAATGACGTAATGAAGAAAGTCTGTGGTTTCAATTTCTCCGGTACGAGAAGCAAAGCCCTCGATTTCGACGCTAAGAAGAGTTGGGCCGAGCTTTCCCCGCATACGACTTGGGATTCCGCCGGCATGTCAAACGGGCTTATTGAAGACCTGGCCACTGCCGTTGTGCATCGGTTCATCTGCTACAACATTACCGGCAAGAAGGAGGCAAATAAAGTCAGTGAAGTCGAACTTTTCCTCCTATGGGCGATGCGAGCAGGAGTGCGGGTGTGTTCGATGACGTTCCTACAGAACTCCTTACAGGAGATTGCCCTCACTCGGCGTGGACTACCGGCACTTGGGCACTTTGTTACCGCACTCGCGAACCACTTCGACGTCACTCCAGAGGCCTACCTATTACATGGAGTGATAGTGCTTCAAGAAAGGTCTGAGATGCGATGCCTCAACTACAATGAACTCAAGCAAGCCGACCTTATTCAGAACCGGACAACGGCTAAAGAGTACACGAAGCGCACGGCCTACGACACCTATTTTAAAAAGCTCCAGCAGGGTCAGCCTACTTCCGATCCAGCAGGCTCGTCTCGGCAACCGACGGCGGGAGATGAGCATGAGCAGATGGATGTCGACGATGACCATTACCTTTCGCCTCCACCCAAGTGGACGCCGGCCCCAAACCCTCACCAGGAGATCCCTCCACAGCAGCCACCGGCTTGGTGGACCACATTTCAGACTCAGTACACAGCCGACATCCGCTCTATCCACGATCGCTTCGATGCCCAGGACAGCCGATGGGCCAATCTCGAGAACCGACAGACCACACAGTGGACCACCTGGGAGACACAGCAGAAGGATCGGTGGGACCATTGGGAGACCCAGCAGCAGACCCACTGGACTCAGATGGGCACACACTTCGATGGCTTCTCCGACGGTCTCCGGTCCATTCGCGAGCGACAAGACCGACAGGATGCTCGGATGGATGGTTGGGATCAGCGGTTCACTGAGTGGGACACCCGTTGGGGTTCGGGAGCCGGTCAGCCTCAACCGCCACAATCACCTCCGGCTGCACAGTGACTTGTCACGGCAGATTTTTTATTTCTGATTTTTGGCCAGTTTTTGATCACGTTCTTTTCTAGGTTTGATTGCTCTCTGGCATTTTTGAAACTCGAGAACTCAGTTTTCTTCTACCTTTCACTTAGATTTGATCTTGGGTTGTTAAAACACCAAGGTTTAACTCGTGGAATTTTGGATATTCGTGGATTTTCGACATTGGTTTCACTTTTTTAATCTTAAGTTTCCTTTTCATTTCATTCATGACTGTGATTGCTTGGATTGATGTGGATGTTGATGTCGAATTTGCGATGAGTGGCTAAATTCCTAACTAGGGTTAGGGGATAATTGTTCCGGTTTAATTTCGTTTGTGTGTATGATGATTGCTCAATCTATTCGTGTTGTTTTGAACCTAGGGTTGAATGATTGATCACCATTTTAATCCATTTAATCGATTGTTAGAACCGAAAGGGGAGGAATCGATTGATCTAGGCTCGTTTAGAGTAGACTTGTTCGGAGACGTATTGTCTATGTGCTAATCGATCTTACATTTATGAACTTATTCAAATTGAGGCGTTGGGGCACATCAGGAGAAGCAAAAGCATTTTGAGAATTAGATGTCAATATTATGGCAGGAAAACATCAGAAAGTGTAACAAATACATGTGCACCCAAAAACATATCTAATTATTCATCACACGCATTCATTTCCAAAAGTGAACATTTAGTCTACAAAGGTAACAATGTTACTACAAAAGTTTCAACATCATCAAAATACATTCTTACAACCATACTTTACAGGAGCATATAAAAGAGTGAAACAAAGATAACAATGAACCAAAATGTAAATTTCATAAATGTGAGCTTCTTTTCCAATCTTCGAGCTTCAGTGACTACACCATCAAGTCTCAACTGCAATTCAACTTTTTCTGTTGCTTGAATCTCTAATTTGTTCATCATCTCATTGTTCTCATCTTTCAACTTTAGTATCTCGGTAGCCTTCAACTCCTGACTCTCTGATAGCAGTTGCTCCATTAAATTTTTTCTCGTTACTTGCTCCCGCAACCTATCCTTTTCAGCCTTAAGCTTATTAAAACAACTCTTTTGGAACGGCGGCACATCGGGATCAATCCAAACAAACATGCCACAATCATACTTTTCGTTGGAGTCCTTGGAGTTAGACTTGGACTTATCCTTGGACTTGGACTGTATAAAAACAATTAATTCACAACCAAAACTGATATAAATTCATGTTAACGGAAAAAATCATCCATGACCATTGATGAACATATACTGAAGAATATACTTTGCACTAAGTGTTATCAAAACTGTACCTTCCAGTAACGACATCTGAAGAACCTTCGAGCAGGGTTTTCAATAGTCGTTGATGTCAACACATAGGCTTCTTCGTCATGATCGCATAGCCTTACTTCAATCGAACTATTGGAGGCTCTGTAATATCAATTGGTTGAACTCGTGTGAGAAGCACCTGACATGGTGGTGATGGTGAACTGTAGAAAATCTACCACATCGTCAAACTTCATTTTTTTTCTTAATAAATACATGGTGTGATGAAAATGTTTAAAATAATATCAGTTTTATATCGATCACACTGAATGCTTAACCAAATGAAAGAATCTTTGTCCAAGGAAATTTAAATGCTGACTATTGAGAATGCACATGATATCTGACTATTGTCTTCATGATTGCTGGTAAAAATATTTTTAGACTTCTATAAAGAAAACTATTTCACCCTAAAGTGCATCTTCAACAAAATACATTATTAAGTAAATCTTTCTTGTCCGGGCAAACTCTCACCGTTATATAACTATATTTTTCCAACAAATATACAAATTTTCTTACACTAAAAAACAAGAGTAAAAGCATGACATTTCTCTCAATATATATGCATTGTGGTTCAAAAAGTAAAAGCATCGTTTGTGCTCTTGTTATTTTCATCACTGTATAACTCAAAACTAAATATCGAACATAATCTCTTTCCCGTTTTATAACCATCAGGTTCACTATGTAATACACAATGATCTCCTTTTCAAAGCCATCAACTACACTTAAATCTTTATCTCAGATGAAAATTCAACTTCTACCAATTAGATACTACCCCTCATCAAACAAAACCAATCATTTTCAACACCAATCATAGAATTTCAAAGGCCAAGAACAAGAAATCCAAAGGTTAATATCACCACTTCCAATTTTATAAATGGAAAAAAAATGTATCCATTAAGAGATCCTAGACAATGAGCAAACACATTGGCAATAAAAACACATTTCTGAAACCAACAATACACTAAACAAACACATTTTTGAAACCAACAATACACTAAACAATCACACAGAAAATTTCTGAAACCAACAATACACTAAACAATCACACAGGGGATAACACGGACGTCGACACGGGATTGGTGACCGTGTTACGTCCCGTGTCGACAATAGGAAAACAAGGCAGCAAAGAAAATTGTTACACGGACTGCGACACGGGCTTTGTGACCGTGTCACGGACCGTGTCGCGACAACAGCGACTAAAATGACACATTCTCCTTCATTTTCCCTTATAAAATTTTGCCCCTTCTCACATATAAAACCCTACAACAACATCTTTTTGCATACTTTGCAATTTCAAAGCCTTCTCATCCTTGAATTAGCCAATAATCAATCATTTACAACAACAAGTTCATAGTTGTTCAATTTTTTAAATCTTTTGGAACTTCAAGTATATTTTTGAACTCACCTTTGGGGGAATACCAAAATTGAGAAGGAATATCATACCTTTTGGAGAAGAAGGAGAAGAAATTGGTGGATGGAAGAAGAAAGGAGAAGAGATCGGTCGTCGTCGGAGGGGGAAGAAATTCGCTTCGTTCCTTTTTCTCTTATCTGTGATGCGCGCAAGAATGGGGAGGAAGGAAAAGTCAGATCTATTTTTTGTGTTACGTGGAAGGTGAGTTGGATCTGGGTGAGGTGTAAACACATGTGTCCGATGACGTGGCAGGAAGAATTGAGTTGGTGTGCCATGTCATTTTTCCGATGGCCACGTCATTAAGTTTTGGCCGGAAAATCTGTTTGAGACACAATTGCAAAAATTAAACAAGGTTTGTATTTTTTGTGCAAAAATTAAAAGGTTGAGTTTTTGTTGCAATTTAAGTAAAGGTGGTGATTTTTAAGGCAATTAACTCATATATAAATGATTTTTTTTTTCTCTTTTAAAAGTATTGGCCTTTAATGAGAATTAAATAATAGTATGTGTAAGACCTTAGACCGTTCTAAAAATAGATGTATGCAAGTAATATAATAATAGTAACATATTTTTAGAAATTTATATCCAATTCGGGATCCCGCCCATTTAGTGGGAGACAGAGGGAACAATTTTCATAGCTTCCTATGTCCCTCAACCCTAGCCACTATCTTCACAATTCAAAATTTGAACGGTCTTTTCAGCTTCCCACGTTCCACCAACTTCTCAAGCTTCAACAATCTCTCTTCACAATTCAAAATTTGAACACTAGTCCTTCAGCTTCCAACGTCCCATCATCTTCCAAGTTCAAAAGCTTCAACAATCTCATCACATTTCAAAATTTGAACCCTCATTTCAGCTTCCCGCGTCCCACCAACTTCCCAAGCTTCATTAATGGTAGTCGTATACGACGAGTCCGATCCTCATATTCCAATTGATGCTTACCCTTTGCGAAGGTCTAGCGCGAGATTGAAGAAGCAGGGGACGAGCGAGAAATCGAATCACTCCCTTAAAAGGAAAGCAGATTCACCAGCGTCCGTTAGCAAAATGGTTGGTACGGATAAGAAGAAAAGGACCCAGAAGCTTCCTGAGTTCACTGGGGATAGCAAGGCACCGGAAGTGCTCGCTGATGGCTGTGATGTTGCGGCCGAAGTTCAGAAGACTGTTCATGAGTCACTGGAGGTGCTTGCCGATGGCTGTGATGGAGTAGCCACTGTTCAGAAGAATGTTCATGCCAAGGTGATAGACACTCTTCGTGCTTTCAACAAGCACTACCTCCATTTTATTCAGGTAATAATTTCTTTTGTTGTTTGTTATTTTGTTTCTCTTTTTCTTTTTTCTTTAAGACGATTCACGGTCATTTATGTTCTCTTTGGATAAAGTGAAGTTGTTCATTTTTTTCAAATGTAATGTATTTGTTAACATGAAATGTGGATTTGGCCTTGAGGGTAACTTGTCTTTGACCTTTTAGCTTCTCAATGAAAAATCTTCCAAATGAACGTGCGTGTGTGTTTGTGCACCTGTGTGTTTTAATATCTCCTATTGGTAGAAAACTGACGACCTTTGTGACTTGCCTCCTCGAAATTTGCAGGAAGAAGAGAACCGCTGCGCGAGGCTGGAAGCTGATAAGAAGGTCAGGGAAAAGGACACAAAATCAAAGGTTTGTTCAGTGTGTCGTTTTTGTTTTCCAACAGCAAATTCTTTGAATGAGTATTTCACATGATTCAAGTCACTATACATTAGTGTAGAATCAATGTGAAACTTCATCAATGCGGAAAAGAAATCTAGCCTCGTAGTTGTTGCTATTTGTATTTTTTATTATATTGGTTTTCCCTTATTTTTTAGTGTAGAGTCAATTAAGAAGTTCCTAACTTTTATTGTAAACATGTGCAGAAAGTGGATTCATCTGAAGACTATAAAAAGCCTTCCAAGCGACCTGATTTGAAGGCTATAACAGAGGTAATCTTGTGCAGTGACCGAAATTATAAATGAAATTTTCATAGTTCTTTGCAAAGGTTTGAGTTCAGAGTGTTCTTGGCTTGCTTATTTAGAAATATAATGATATGTGATTGTTTCTTTTTTGGTTAACCGTGGTGTATTTTGAAAAAAAATTGTATATGTTTTGTTGGTAGTGAGATTTGAGTTTGTATTAAAATAATATTAAAAATAAAATGATTAAAATTTATTTGATGTAAGTAGGATAGAGATGATTCAAAGTGATAGGTATTTAAAATATGTGAGTGAATGAATAATGAATTAAAAGTTGACGAGATGTTTAACAAAGTTTAATTGATATTATTTAATTATATTAATATTGAGTATAGTGGGGTTTAGTTAAAGTTGAGTTAGATTTTGAGTTAACATTGAATATTTTTTGTTTATATTTGTAAACAACACACTCGAGTTTCTCTTATTTGTGTAAACAAACACACACTTAGAGTTTCATTTATTTTGTTTTTTGAGATATTCACGAACGTTGCAATGGGTAATAATTAATCATATGTAAAAGTAATTTTCAGTTTTGATTAGTCATTAGTGACTCTAAGACATATGTGATTGTTTGATATAATCATGTCTGATATGCTTTTGTCAAAGATTATTATTGTGTTGCAATGCTTGTAGTTGCTGTTTTTTGGTCTTCCATTTATTCATTCATGGATGTTTCATTTTTGGTTATTTAAATGGCAGATGATGAAGACTGGAGCTACTTTGTATCCTGATAAGAGATTTGGCTCCATTCCAGGTTTTGGTGGTTTTGAAAATGTTGACTTCTTTGCTAATATATTCTTCCTTAAATCGCAAGTTTTTTTAATATCACAAGCCATCTTGCACCAAGAGGAGCTATAGGAATCCTTTTAACTATTTTCTATAAGATGCAATCTTGATTGTCGGTTGCCAAAATATCATTGAAGAAATTATGACCAAGTTTGTAAAATATTTTCAAATGCAAGATTATGTTTCTCTATGTAATATGTGTGTATTTGTGTAAATAGAAGAAAGTATTTATTCTTATATGAATGACAATCATTGTATTATGTGCGTTGGTGAAGTTTTTGGAGCTACAGTAAAGTTTACTGCTCTTCTCTATCCCAAGAGAAATGCTCAAGCTCAGGGTTCTGTACTATGAAGTGAATTTCCGCCTTTTGTTTAGTTTACAAAATAACCAAGATTAGTATTATCCACAAATCTTTTAATTATCTTAAATTCTTTTTATTTAGTTTACAAAATAACTGTCTGTAATCTTAACTGTAGTTATAAAGATTAGTATTATCCACAAATCTTATTTTGAAATTAAAAAAATTAAGTTTACTGGATAGCAAAAGAATTGTGGTAAAAGAAATACCTGATTGAAGTTCTGACGAATTTGGTGATGACAGGTATTGATGTTGGTCATCAATTCTTTTCACGGGCTGAGATGGTCGTCGTTGGATTTCACCAACATTGGCTCAATGGAATTGATTATATTGGGAAATCTGCTGTTTCTGGGAGAAAGTCACTTAAATCATTGGTAAATTTGAACTTTGATTATGCTTACATTATTATCTATGTTTAGTACTATGATAGTTGAATTAGCTATGTGAACAAAATATGTGATAGACACTCGGTCCCTGAAAGAGTTACTTATTATTCTGGCATTATTGATCTGAAAACATTAGTTTTGGTAGACCTCATTCTCCATGAGAGCCATTACACTATTTAGGGTACCCTGTATTAACATACAAAAACATAACCTACTGTCCAGAAGTCGAATATTTGACTAGTGTTTTGATCATTAGTCAAGTGTCGAAGTTGATGATAGTTGCAGAGTAAGTTTTGTAAGTATCTTTCCACTTGGATATATTTCCCGGGGGGCCATTTAATTAAAACTTTTGGCAGCTGAGTTTCGGCATTGTCAGGAGTTAGGTCAGTCCTTTTACACCTATGTTGTCTTTCTATGTTCCCTGCTTCCTTTAACTAGAAAATACCATTTGCTGTTGCGTTTTTGAGACATGCTGCATCATCTACTAGTCTACTTGCCATAACTGGAAGTACTTTCGGCCTATTTTGTAGTGTTCCACTCACAATTTCAACAACAACATAACCTTTTAGTCCCAAGCAAGTTGGGGTAGGCTAGTTATGAAACCCAAGAGAACTAATGTTCCGCTCACAATTATGAAACTAAAATACTTTTGTTCTCCCCTACATTTTGATGTTTTGCATCTCAACACAAGGATGCTTAGTACTGATGTTATCTCGCTCTTTTTTTCTCTCAAATTGTGTGTATGTGTTTCTGTGCCTGTCGTATTCCACAATGTTTTGCTTCTATTATGTCAATATTAGATCCTTAAAATTAGATCAACAGGTCTTTGCTTTCCTTTTTCTTAGTTGCTTGTTTCCCTACTGGATTGCATGTTGTATTATCTGAAAAGTTTATTTCTGGCTTTGGATTTGCAGGATCTGGGGCAGTACAACCTCCCACTTGCTATATCCATCGTGTTGTCCGGACAGTATGAAGATGACTTAGACAACTGCGAGGAAATTGTGTACACCGGGCAAGGAGGAAACAATTTGCTCGGGGATAAACGCCAAATCAGTGATCAGAAGCTCGAAAGAGGCAATTTGGGTCTGAAGGTATGTAGATTTTATTACTTTAATCATATCCTCTTGTTGGAACTTTGATTGCCTTTATCGTTGCATAAGAAATAGAGATTCCTATCCTCGACCCCACCTAGTCCATTTCATGATGAGCATGAGATCTGTACCAGCCAGGGTACTTTTTCTGTTCATCCGGTCGGTCATTTGGGGATTCTTGGATATAACATTTTTTGGATTTGTTTAGATATTTTGGTTTGGTTTGGTTATTTTTGAAAAAGGTGATATGGTTAGTTGTTAGTGGGTATATTTAAATAATTTTAAAATAAAGTAAATAAAGTTGATTTGATGTAAAAGTAGGAGAGAAATGATTTGAAGTGATGATTAGTTAAAATTGTGTGAGTGGATGAAGAGTGAATTAAAGTTGATGTGGTATGTAAGAATGATTAATCATTTGCTTGATATTATTTAATTATATTGTTAATATTGATGATAGTGAGTTGAGTAAAAAAAAAGTGGTTTGATCCAAGAAAGCGCAGTTTGGATATTTTTTGGAAATTGACGCAGTTACTAATTCGTGAACTGGCCATTCATATGGTCATACCACGTATGTAAACCTCTGCAACTAAGTTATTTTGTCCAGTAGTGTTCTTGATTTAAATTGAATCATCCTGGTTGCCCTTAATGGTTTTTGTCATTGTAGTCTAACGGTTTCTGTTTTCAACTGGAGTTAGTTTCGCATTCAATATATTCAGAGGTTTGATATTAGATAATAGTAGCTCAATCAAATGTCATATTTAGGCTTCAATTAGCCTGTGAACATGAAACCTTGTCTCCAGGGTCGTGGTTGTGCATTTTAATTTGTCGTATATCATGATAACTTAATCAGATTTCTTAACATGTTATTAGCATATTCTTTCGAAAAATGTTCGGTAATGAAAACTCCTTTGGAAACTGTCTTTTGATCTTTAAATTATTGTTCTCTACAGAATTGTATGGAACAGTCTGTGCCTGTTAGGGTGGTTCGTGGACATAAGTGTCAAAACAGCTACGTGGGCAAGGTTTATACCTATGATGGCTTATACAAGGTTAGTTATTATATAACAGAGAAATGATGGTTTATTAAAAATTCGCTGTGGAGATTTTTATATGTATTGCTTTGGTATATTTCTTGTTCCTTAGGTTGTTAATTATTGGGCAGAAAAGGGAGTCTCTGGTTTTACTGTTTATAAGTATCGACTAAAGCGGCTTGAGGGACAGCCACCTTTGACGACGAAGGAGGTACTATGACCATCAATTATTATAAGAAAAAATTTTTATTCCAATAGGTTTATATATGCTTGGCATGGTCATCATCTAACATGTAATTTTAATCTAGAAATGTTTTCAGAAGTGTCTATAACATGTTGAAGAGTTTAGTCAAGACTTGCACTATAATCTGCATAGTTATTTTTTTTACGATGCTTTAGTAGCAATTACAACAAATTGAAAAGCATTAGTATAGTTTGTTATGAAAAATATAGCTCAGTGTTTTGTGAATTTTATAAATATAAAACGGGTCTAATTAGCTTTGGTCAAGGCCTTCATGAGTCATAGGGCGTCGGGTTTCTAGCCCAAGTGGCCCTAACCAGTCATCCTTGTGGTTCATATGTTTACTTTTCTAGGCAGTGATATTCCTGTATTTGCTTCTGTTGACAATTGTAATTGTATATTGGATAATGTCTGGATGATTTCCCTTTATATTGGATAATGTCTGGATGATTTCCCTTTATATTTTTAACTTTTTAACCCGACTCCTGTTGTGTATAGAAGTATATGTTTCATCTTCTAGAGCGTCAACAGTATACTCTGCATATATTGCAGGTGTATTTTACTAGAGGCCGTATTCCCAAGTCCTTGTCCGAAATTAGAGGGTATGGTTGATATTAAAATTTCTGTACTATTGTTGTCTTTACCATTTCTGTATTTTTTTGTTCTCTTATTTCAAGCAAATTTATAATGTTGTTTTGTTTACTTAAATTGAATAGACTTGTGTCTGAAGATATTACGGGGGGCCTAGAGGATATCCCAATCCTTGTCACTAATCTGGTTGATGAGCCTCCGATTTCACCTTTAGGTTAGTTTCATTGTCTCTTTTGGTCATTCTGATTTGATATCATTTCCTGCCCTTTTCAAATTAACTATCCTTTATGATTATAACATGTTGTGTTGTACTGGTTTGATATCATTACATTAATTCTGGTCATTTGTAAATTAACTTTCCTTGAAAATCACCTTAAATGTGCTCATCACTTGATGTGTTGTTAAAGCCAGCTATTGGCTAGGATAAAATACATGTGGGTTCCATCATTTTCCTTGGATATTTGCTGTTCTGGTAAATGATTTTGGAATCATTGGTTAAACCATTTCAGCATCTGTTGATATAGCAATATATTGTACTCTTTAGATCCAGGGGCAGCCATTTTTTATCTAAAGTTTCAATATCCTTATAAACTTTTTTAGTTGCTACTGACTTTGTCAAGTGAACTTCTTTTTATGTTAAGATTCAGGTTTTGTTTACATCACGAACATGAAGTACAGCCAGAATATAAGTGTTCCCACGATTGCTCCTGTGGGATGCGATTGCAAAGGCAGCTGCACGGATGCCAGGAGGTGTGCTTGCGCAAAACTTAATGGTGGAGATTTTCCTTATGTACACCGTGATGGTGGAAGGTAATAGTCTTGCATCGAGCGAGTATCCTGTAATTTTTTAATGAGTATGGTTGTACAGGCTTTGTCATTTTTTATTTTGTTTTGTTTTGTTTTTTTTTTTTTTATTTCCACCTGAATCATGTGAACGTGCTGAAACACTCATCTTATTAACAATTCTGTACTGCCATTGGAAAGCTTACTGATATATTGACTGTCATATATTTTATAAAACTTTTTTGTCTTGTGTCATTTTGGCTAGAGTTGTTGTGATTGTATGCCAACTTTAATCTGAAATAAGTTACTGTTTGACAATATTACTTTCTTTTCACTTGCCAGGTTAGTTGAGCCCAAGGCAGTGGTGTTTGAGTGCGGACCAAAATGTGGATGTGGGCCTAGTTGTGTCAATCGGACCAGCCAACATGGGCCTAGGTTTCGATTTGAGGTGTGTACAGACATTCATTCTTTTGACATGAACAATGTTTCTAGTATGTGCTTACCAATACATGTTGATATTGTCAGGTCTTTAAGACTCCGAAAAAGGGTTGGGGTGTCAGATCATGGGATTACATTCCCTCTGGTGCTCATATATGTGAATATATAGGCCTCCTTAGGCGCACTGCAGATTTGGACCTTTCAGCAGATAACAGCTATGTCTTTGACATAGACTGCATTCAGACCATGAAAGGTCTGGATGGACGAGAGGTGTGTATGCTGTTTGTGCTGATTACGTTTCTTTCCATGCTACTAATTACAAGATATAAAATTCATGACATATTTTCCGACTTCTCTACTTGGTTTTTGCTTATGCCAGCGCGATCATTTCTTAAACAAGGCTCATTTTCCTAGTGATAGTTCTGTTTCAATGGAGAGCTTCTTCCCCATTATTTCCTTTTTATTTTATCCATTTTAAATGGTTGAATTCATCTGCTGAAATTTATTAACTGCAAATTGCAAGTCAAGTGAGTTTATGTCGTAGAAGGTGGATGAACTCTGCAATAATGCCCCTCTTTTGGCCTCCTTTTGTTTTACTAATTGACCATTTTATGTTGTCTTTTTCACCTCTGTTCACTGGGATGGGTGGGTGTGTACTGACTTTTTCGTGTAAGGAAGCTTGAAAAGTCAATCAATATACTGTAACCGTTTTGAGGTGGGCATCTTATTGTTTGCATTTGTCTTGATCGAATTTTTTCTGGGTACCATAATCCTGCTTAAATTTCTTTTTTCTTTCCATCTCAAGCCTTTGTTTCTGTGTTCGGGTCTATTTTAACTTGTTTGGAGTCTTTTGGAGGGTTTCCGTTGCACATCTATTAACTTTTCAATTCCGGACAAAAAAATAAAATAAAAAAATAATCAACATCTCGATTGAGGACTATTACCATCCCACACTTATACATAATAACTGATCAGTAACTAATTAGTGTAAGACAAACATAATTTGCTTTCTTTTTGTTGGCCTTTCATTTAATTGGGTATTTTTATGTTTGGTACTAAAATTTTAATTTTCATTACAGAGCCGGCTTGCTGATGTCTCGTTGCCATCTCACTTGCTAAAGTTTAACGAAGAGGCATCTGAAAATGTTCCATTTTGTATTGATGCCGGCAAAACGGGCAATTTCGCTCGATTCATAAACCACAGCTGTCAACCTAACCTATTTGTCCAATGCATGCTCTCGAGTCACCATGATCTGAAGCAAGCCCGGATTATGCTGATTGCAGCCGATAACATACCGCCACTGAAGGTGCCTTTCTCTTCCTCCTTTACATGCCTGTGTGATTATTTAGCCATTGCATGGTGATCAATAATACTTCTTCTAATTGACAATGAGAAGGCCTTTTTTGTTTTTTTGTTTTTTAAATTTCAGAGGGTTATACAGGTGAATAAAACCTTTGAACGCCACTCCCCGATGTAATTTTCAGTGATAAAACCCGGATTCTCTTTGCTGTTTGATTCCTTTAATTTTCCTTCTGTTTCTGCAGGAGCTAACATATGACTATGGCTATGCCTTGGACAGCGTCATGGGGCCAGATGGCAAGATACAAAAGTTAGCATGTTTCTGTGGTAAAGAAGGGTGCCGAAAGCGGCTATTTTAGGTAGCGTTGGCCGAAAAGGAAATGTGGTTGCTTTCTTTTTGTGAATTCATATGATAATCCCCCATTATTTTGCTGCCATAATATACACTGCATGGTGGTCATTCAACAAACACTGATGTCCTAATTTAACCAAAACTTGTTTATTTTTGGAGGCCAAGTGACCTTTATCTTTTGTATAGATATTGGATTGAGAGGGGGTTCTGTGATAAGTAGTAAACTGGCCGTTTTTTGTTGTTTTTTTTTTAATGTTGTGTAGTTAGAAGTTGGTATTGGAAGAAAAAATGGTCAATGTTAGTAATATATGTCGTGTGGGGCTTCGATAGTTTTTTTCCCTGCTGTTGTTATTAGTTCCAATGGAACAGAAGTGTTGCTATATATAACTACTTCGAGTACCATTACACTAGTCTTATATCTGTCCAAGCTAAAGTCGTTATGATATTATTAAATGCATATTTCAATTTAAAATGTCTCATCCTTATTGTTGAAAACGAAAATGTTTTGGGCTGGAATGTTTCGAAGTCTTGTTTATGAATTGAACCTTATTTGTTGTGAGTCCATTTTCTTAAATTTGTTTCCTGGCTAAACTACTCACAAACTACGTTGGGATTTTTTTAACTATACTACACGTTTTGACTTTAATTGCATTTATACCACCTATATAAAATATATTGCATTAATACCTAACTTTACCAAAATAATTAATATTAGGCATGAAAAAAAAAAACGGTCATATCCCCTTAATTTTGGTAATTGATGAGATTACATTTTCCATGATTTTCGGCTACCAAAAATAATAATGGTCTTTTCTCTTAAATATGACAACTGATTTGTATTATATTCAATCACTTCATTTTTTATTAAAATCAAATTATATTTTTCCCTTCTGGTAAAAGAAGTATATATTTCGTATATACTGATCATATACTGTACATATACTACAACACATCACAAAACAATAGAGGCGCACGATATAAACTATACATATACCGAAAATATACTGAATATAAATCATACATATACTGAATATGTATAAACCATATTCATTAGAGGCGCACGATATATACAAAATATTTATATTTTATTAAATATAAACCATACATATACCAAAAATATACTGAATATATACGATACATATAATAGTGAGAACGATACAAACACGATACAGTATGAGGGGGATGAAAATATACCGAAAATATACTGAATATAAACCATACAGAGGTAGAAAAAAATTCACATACACAAAACACCAATCCAAATGAAAATCATTAATCAAGCCGTAGGAAAAAAAATATATATATATTTCTGTCGCAGACTTATCATCCTGCACCTCTGTTCGTTTTTCACGAGCAACCAATCAAAAAGGTCTATGCACGGGATAAAAATCGAATAGTTCCCAGCCCTCGATCGAATTTGCAGAGGCCGTTCTCTTTCGTTTCAAGCAAGCAGCAGTCGTCTCCTTGTCCCTTCGTCCAGAAGCATCGAGCATCATCCCTACTCGTCGGCGTCTAAGCAGACCATCGTCGTGCGCCGTGAGGGCGGCGCTAGGGGCGGCGTGAGGGGTGGGGTTTGGCGGAGAGAAAGCAAGATCTGGAGAAGAGGGAGAGATGAAGGGAGACGATGGATCTGGTTTGGTGAGAGAAAGCAAGATCTGGAGAAGAGAGAGATGAGGGGAGACGATGGATAGGGTTTGGCGAGAGAAAGCAAGATCTGGAGAGAGAGAGAGAGAGAGAGAGAGAGATGGGGGGAGTTACAATGTAAATAGAAAATCAGATTTTTATATGCAAATAAATATAACAAATTTAATTAGTTTGTAAATACTTGTATTGGAGATGTAATTATGTAATAGTTTCAAATTGTTTAAGTGGAGGATGTAATTTCCTCAACTACTTTTACTACAATTTTTTTTTTCGAATTACAATTTTATGGTATCGAAATATTATTTTTTCATAAATATTAAGATAATTAATTAATATTTTAATTAAAAAGACAATCAACTTTTAGAAATGAATTATATTTAAAACACTATCATATTAGCAAAATTATAGTTAAAATTTCTAAGATTTTGTTCTAAAAAGGCATATTGGTTGTAAAATTTACAAAAAAACTTATCGAAAGGATAATTTATGTTTTTTTCCCTTAAATTGTAATTTTTTATATGTAAATTGTTCAAGAATAGTTTTATTAAGAAATGAAATAGTAACAAGTTCCACCATGTTTACTTAGGGGTGGGCGGATGGTCCGGGATTTGACCTACCGGTACTTGTCCCCTTTTTTTTAACCGGTCCGGGACGAGACACCGTCCCAAATGGATCGGTATCAATTGGGACCGGGACAAAACAGTTTGGGAATGAGACAAAACGGATTAAAAAAAAGTGTGATTAGCGTATTTTTATATGCTTCATTTTATCGCACTTATATATTTTTCGACTTATTTATTATTTTTAGATGGATATATTTGTTTTGATTATTTTATGATTTATTTTCTGTATTTTTGGGCTCAATAGAAAACGCAAGTATTTGAGCCAAAGAAGTCAAATACACGTTGCCCACATTAACGGAGGATTTATAGAGTAAATCACACCCTGTACAAAACATATCTTTTTTATTCAGATATTCTATGACGCCCATTAGGGTATCATAAGCTATGCCACATTACGATGTGGCATATGAGGTGGCCTTTTTGTTTTAAATTATCAATTCCATGGCATATATGATGTGGCATTTTTTAAGATTTAATCAATTAAGAAACCTTCCATAGGATTTGTTGCGTTGCTTTCCTTATTGTTATATGCGTATGGGGAATAAATTAAATATAATAAAATATGCTATAAATTAAACTGCATATTAATTTGATATGAATTAATTTTGAATTGATTATACAAAGTTTATCATTTCTACCCACAAAACTTTACATTTCTGATATCATCTTATTGCTTAAAATTACAATTTTTTTTTTTATTTTTTTCTGATATCATCTTGTTGCTTAAAATTACAATTTATTTGTTGGATGCTTAATTGAACATTCACCCTGTATGTAAAATAATTATTGTATTCTCACCGTCAAATGGGAAAGTGATCAATTAAGATTTAAATAATTGAGATTTAAAATATGTGAACTTGAATTCAACTTTAAGTTATTAAGAAATAAAATATAGGGAATGCGTATAGACTAGTGAAGCTCTTCTTCATTTTAATGATGGGGGTATGAATGCTCAATATAACATCATATATGCCACTGGAAATATTAGGTGTATGATTTTGGGAACAATCCTATTATGGAGGGTTTCTTAATTGATTAAATCTTAAAAAATACCACATCATATATGCCATGTAATTGATAATTAAAAACAAAAATGCCATCTCATATGCCACATCATAATGTGGCATGGCTTATGGTACCCTAATGGGTGTCATAGAATTTCTGCTTTTCTATTTGCAAAATTACTAGATTTATGACATTAATTGCAAAATTACCATATTTTATAAAATATGATTAATCTATATATATATATATATAAGAATTATCATTTACCAAAAATAGTAGCAAAAAAATAGGTCAAAATTTAATACAGCCTATAAATAGTAAGTTTTATTATTTTTCTTCTTTTTTTCCTTAAAAATCATACATAAATGTTATCTTAAATTTCGGGCTTTGGTTCATTTTATTATTTAAAAAATCCGGATAAGATTTATTAAGTGCGTATGTTTTTATTTTTATTTTTTTCTTAGAAACAACGAACAATATTAAAATTTCGGTCTCTATATTTGTAAAATCTCAATTCAAAATATAACAAAAGTTTTAGAATCTCAGTCTTTGTATTTGTGCCTTTAAAAAAATATTGAACGCTAATAATATTCTTTAAATTTCATAATCAATCAATTAATCTTAATTTTTTAAAAATTACTATGTTTATTTTTTACTAATATGCATAAAGTAAAAATAATTAATTCATCTTTAAATATATAATTTATAATCTTAATATACTATCATTTGGTGTAGACATTTATAATCTTAATATTGAGTGATTGAATTAGGGTACTCCCCAGGTTGATTGAATTACTTTTAGGTGATATTTAAAATAGTAAAAAAAAATGGAATTAGGGTACTGCCCAGGTTGACTGAATTACTTTTAGGTGATATTGAAAATAGTAAAAAAAACTTGACACAGCTTGGTTGGTCCTAGGTGACTAAGTTATGTATCAGTTCGACCACTCAGATCGATTATTGAACCTAAATATAAATTTTATATTAAAAATATTTTATTACGTGAATGTGATTTAGTCCAAAATTTCAAATAATCATATTAACAATACTTTTATGACAACATGTTTAATAATTTATGAATATTTATATATCATTTTATTAATATTTATGTAAATTAAATAATATTTTACTATAATATTTATTAATGTACAGTAAATATAAGGTTTTCAGAATTGGACCGTCATCGAAACGATCAAACTATTGTATTAAATCATTTGTGGTTTGTTCAGATTTTAATTTATAAACATTTTAATATATATATATATATACGTATATATATATATATATGGTACTTTTTGTAATAAATTTAAATAAAATGTGTTACTTAGATATCTAGACAATTTATAAATTCAAATGTTTAATAAATAATTTATCAATCCCTATTTATTTAAATATGTAATTTTATTTAAAATAATTTTAAATATAACAAAATTTACTTAGAATATCGTATCGATCCTACCAGTCCAACCGACTGGTGTTGACGGATTCGAGAGCAAATATTTTATTCCAGCGAACTAGACTGGTTATAAATCGGTTCTCGGTTCATCCGGTCGGACTGTGTCCAGCTCGGTTTAATTTAAAAACAATGGATAAATCATGATTAATGTTATTTATATATTTAATTTATAATACAATCGTAATATTGTGTTCTCGTGCATTGCACTGGCCACACACTAGTTTAAAGATGAAATGAACTGATCGTAGGTTTTCTCTCTCTCCTCCTTATCTCTTCTTCTCATTTTTCTCTCTCCCTCCCTCTGTTCTCTCTCTGTGTGTATTTGTATCAGAGTCGTTCGTCTCTGTTCTTCTTCTTCTCTTTCAGAGTCGTTTTCCTTCTTCTCTCTCCCTTTCTCTTTTCTCTCTTCTCTTTCTTCTCTCTCCCAAAAGTTTTAGCGTCGTTCGTCACTATCTTTGTCGTCACCTTCTTCAACATCCCATTCCCTCGGCCTCTTCTTCTCTAAATCAGATCGAATTATTACAGTTCCTGCTTGGATCATTGCTAGCAATTGGTTTGTGTTTGTTTAAATTTTTTAGGGTTTTTGGTTGTTATGGACAGAGGTGATTTGGGAATGATGATGGGAGAAAGGTGAGATCTTTTGATTTGGGGATCGACATGTTGAAAAACAAATGAGAAAACCCTAAATTGAAGGACTAGACGAGTCGGGTGAGAAAAGGACAAACGGTATGTATATCTTGCGTATATATTCTGTATATAAATCGAGCTGAAATTTGAATTTTGTGGTCTAATGTGTTTTTTGTATATGTTCTGTATATCTTTTGTATATATTCTGTATATTGACAAGATCGATTTATATTCTGTATATATTATGTATATCTTTTTGTATATCTGTTGTGTATTTTCTGTATGTGTATATAATCCTGATTGTGTATTTTATATGTATTTAGAAGATGACGTTGTTTGAGATTCAAATTCCTTATCTTTCTATTTTGTATTGAAACAATCTCCTAATTAATAGGATATATAAACTTACCATATCTTTTGTTTTTTTTAGTGCAAATCCTATATCCCCATTCATGCGCAATTTAAGGAACGCGTTCATATGTTTTATTTGATAACTTAATTTTGATATTCACTAATAAATGTAATGCATTTGGTAAGAAATAAAATCTACACCTTGGTACAAATACAAATATTTTAAAATCTTGTGGTAAACATAATAATTTCCCTAATTTATATTCTTTGTTTGGGAGATTGAGATTAATTTGTTGGTGAGCTAAACATGAAAAACAAAAAGAGGCCCAAGGAAACCAACCCAAAGTCAAGACGTGAGGGGAGAATTATTTTGGAGAAGAGAATTACATGCTTTATTTGGGTTGGGCATAATTTGGAGAGTCCACAATTGCCTGGAAGCAAGGATTTAATTAGGGGACATAAAGAGGAATTTTTTGGTGAGCTGCCAGACGCAACGCATAAACAGAAGAAAAAAAGAAAAAGAAAGCATTTGCGCAGAACAAAGAAAAAAGCAGACAGACGCGAGAACCCGATCAATCGCGGAAGGAGGCCGCACTCGTATACGAGGGAAATAATTAATCTATAAAACTATCAACAATTTGAATATATTGTGCAAAGGGAAAAAAAATTTTAACCTTCCAACATATGCCATTTTTTTGAATTGTCCATAAAAACTTTTTTTTGACAATTTGCCTCCCAATGTAATCGAAATTGACAACTTGCCTCCTCGATTAAAAATCCTAATATGGCACAAAATAGTTTTTAACTCAATTAATGATAAATTTTATATTAATCTCTAAAATTGATTTAGGGCTTTCAAGCCCATGACGAGACGAACAAAATGATGTATGATTTGTTGAATTCTGAAAACTGATACCTCTGTAATTGATCCACGAAGATAGTAGGAGCACGTGTATATAGAAAGAATTTCAATTCAAGTTTTCTGATAATCAAGATATCTGGTTTTCGATTGAGAGGTGTAATTTGAAAGCTAGTAGGACAAATTTTATAACGCATAAATCTTATGAAAATCCAACGGTCGGATTTTGATAAGTATTTAGAAAACTACTGATCATTAGCTAATTTTTTCTTAGGCTACTAACTCAGACCGTTGGATTTTCATAAGATTTATTTCGATAGAAAAATCAGATTTACTTCGATAGAAAAATCTTCCTCCAAGCTTTCACTTGTGTTGTCAACCTAGTTGTACACTAGATTGGTAAAGTATCATTTTTTAAATAATTTATGGACTGAAAGGGAATTATATCTACAAAATATTATTAATAAATTCAAATAACATAATATTTTTAAAATATTATTAGAAACAGCTATTTATATTTTATTTGTAACTTTTAAACATTTCTTTTCCTCATGGGATGCGTTCGTAATTCGTATATTGACTGCTATTGGAATGCTTAATGATATATTGACTGCCATATATTTTATCAATCTTTTTTGTCTCGACTCTCGAGTCATTTTGGCTAGACTTGTTTTGATTGTATACAGGGGCGTAGCCAGAAAAATAACATACCCTGGGCTGAAAATAATTTAAGACACGTGGTAAAATTTAGAAACAAAAAATAAAAAATAATTTTTAATTAAAAAACTCATATAAACTGATTCATGTTCATTACAACTATTCAACAAAAAGAAAAAATTACCTATTTAAGATGCGCCCTCCGATTCTTCATATTATAAAACTCATCAACTATCGAATCTGTGTCGATTTTCGAAGTAAACTCTCGTTCAATGTAGACAATCATAGAATTCGCCAAGAAGTCTTCTTCCATCTTATTTCGAAGAGGAGTTTTGAGAAGTTTCATCGCTGAAAATGATCTTTCGGTTGTTGCAGTAGAAACGGGAAGCGTCAAAATGAGGCGAATCAGTCTGTCAATTAAATGGTAATGTCTTGCCTTCTCCGTCTCTACTAACCGTCGACATAAATCAGAAATTGTAGAAATATTTTGGAACTTCTCATGCCGGACAACATCAACCTTATAATGCTCTAACTGACTCCTCAAATAATGTAGCTCTTGTCCACTAAAATCATTAGGATAGAATTTCTCGGCAAGAATATAAATATCATCGGCATTGAACAACTTAAAGTTATCTCGAGGATCCAATGCAGAGCTGAGCTGGAGAAGTTCTACAGCTCCATCATTAAATCTGCTACGAAGCTCTTCCAATTGAAAATCTATCGTCGCATTGAATACATCATAGTGATAATGATGTTCAACTGTTGTGGGAAACTTCTGTTGGCAAAAACGTCCTCTAGAAGATCGATGACAAGCACTCATATCCGGTATCTCAATGTCATTTTCTTCACAAAATGTTTTCACGTATTTAAGAAGAGTATCGAAGCCATCTTCTCTAAGAGTACCAAGCAAAGATTTTGTAGTTGACACACAATCCATTGCGCTTAAAATATCCAAGGACTTCTCTTGCAAAGATTGACAAAGCAAATCTGTGATCGCCATAATCTTGTGCATCAAAAATAAGATAAATACGAAATCAAATGATCTCATCGCAATTAAAGCACCAGCAGCTTCCCCACGTATAGAATTAGAAGATGCTTCCTCCGTCATATGCTCAAGCACGATAATCACAGAACGATACATATCTATCATACTGCAAATGGACTCAAAATGGGAACTCCAACGTGTTTTTCCAGCTAGTTGCAAAGTTGTAGTTTGGTTAAGTCCTTTACCTATTTCACATAAAACAAATAAAAAAGTTAAATAAAAATTCAATGTAATCACAAATTAATGGTGATTAAATAACAAAATAAGAAAGCAATTGTAACCGTGTCACGAATACCGAGGGCTACCATATTTGCAACTTCAATAGCTTGAGCGGATTGTAACTCACTATGACGTTTTGGCGATGCTTTAATGAGATTACAAATTGACGTCAATTTTGAAAAAAATAGCCAAATAGAGCTTTCTTTTTCAGCCGCGGCCACTAATGCCAACTGAAGTCTATGTGCGAAACAATGTACATAATATGCTTGTGGAGAGTCCTTTATGAAAAGAGCTTGTAAACCATTCCACGATCCACGCATATTGCTAGCTCCATCATATCCTTGACCTCGAATATCTTTGAGATGCAACTCATATCGACCAAGCACATTAGATACCTCATTCTTAAGTGTCAAGGCAGTGGTATTAGGTACGTGCACAATATGAAAGAATCGCTCTTTTAAGAAACCATCACGATCAACAAACCTTAAGACAATAGCCATTTGTTCTTTGTCTGATATGTCTTTAGCTTCATCAACTAAGAGACAAAACTTTGAACTTCCAATTTCTTCACGAATCTTTCTCCTCACTCTCTCACCGAAAATATGCAAAATATCTTTTTGAATATCCGGTGATGTATACTTTGCATTTCCCGGTGCATTTTCTAAAACAACATTTTTAACATTGACATCCGTTTTGCCCATAAGCTTTATAAGCTCAATAAGATTACCTTGATTCTTTGAAGATGATGATTCATCATGTCCTCTCAATGCACATCCTTGCAAACAAAGCCAACGAATGCTTTTGTAGCGGTAAGTCTCAAACGATTATTTTTCACTTCCTCTGATGTATGTGCATTCATCACTTTATCGATGTGACCACTTGCATTCATTAAAAGGCCCATGGATTGCACAGCATTATTATGTGGTGATGTAGGGCTTCCGACATGACCCAAAAATGCGCATCTTTTGCCATCGTTAACTCTTTTCCAACTATTAAATCCACTAATTGTAAAAGCATGATAACGGGCCTCTTTTTCTTGAAAAATGAAACAAGGAAAACAAAACGCCGCATCTTCCTTTGGTGAATACTCTATCCACGGAAATTTCTCGTACCAACGTTTTTGAAAGCTTCGGTATTGATCTCCGATTTGCCTTTGCGGAAACTCCATAATAGGTTGATACGGTCCCCTCAAGATATAAGACCGCCTAATTGCATCTCGTTCATTTATCGGACATTGCCATATTGGAATACGCGTAGCCGGATCAAGTAAAACATAGTCGCTAACATCAACATCTACCCTTTGATACTTAGCCGTATGTTGATTTTCGAACTCATTTTGGGTTGATGTTTCCGCACTAAAGTGAGAAGAATCCTTCGTAGTCGATTTGGGCTTGAAAAATGAGAGCATAGTTTTCTTCTTCTTTATATGGGCATCCATTTGAAAAATCAACCTAAAACATCATCAAATGGACCACAAATTAAAACAAAACAAAATGAGCAAAAAATGTAAAAACGTTGTGCCGCCCAAAATTATTAGTAATCTATAATTATTAAGTCAATGACCTCAGCTCCTTAGTATCTTTTGACATCATCCCATCCAACTTGTTCTCTGACATCCTTAATACAACCAAAAACTACTCTGTCTAATATTATAGTGACAGTATCAATGTATCATACCACCCCATAGAACTGACCAAAACCAATTTGAGGAAAAAGCTCAAAATCAAAACTTTGTTTGAAGAATACATGCCCAAACTTCACATTACTCGGAGAAAACAGTCTCCCCCCAGTCTTGACATCAGTCGGAGAAAATAAAAAAACTTGCCAATAAAAATTACACAGCTATGAGACTCACAAAGCAAAAAAGGGTGATTTGTCGAAGAAAATTGATAAAATTAAAAAGGGCCCATCAGAAAATAAGCAAGATATGTAGATAACATGAATAGAAACAGTCTTTTCAACTAGAACCCACATGAAAAAGATCAAATCTTGAGCTGTAAATTTTCGTAAAAGTGAAGAATAGACGAAGGTATTAATAATGCATAATAAGTAATTAAATATCATTAGCATTAGCAATTTAGCACCTAACCTGAGAGTAAAAATTAGGGTAAAATTAGGCAAAATTAGGATTAGTAATCTATAGTTATCAATAATCAATAATAGTACATCAAATAGCATTAAACATGTGAGGCTGAAAGAATGACAATTAGGGCGAAATTCAAATAAGCAAGATTTCATAACATGAAATTACAGACTTTTGTCTAACATAAAAAAGTAAATTAGACAAACTTGAGAGGGGAAAGAGGTGGCCACTAACCACCGGAATTTGCTCGAGCGGACGCCGGACAGAGCAGACGGACGGTGAGGGGAAAAAAGAGCCCTCGTTTCGTTTTTAACCTGAAACTGATAGATGCGAGAACGAGGACGCAAGAGGTAAGCTAGACGGCAACGTGAGACTCGCGAGAAGGGCCCGACGGGGACGACCGGTCTCTCGTTATCTCCTTGTGAAAAATTAAAAAATCTTTTCTTGTTTGTCGACTGTCGTCTCTCGAGCAGATGAATGTGTGTGGCTTATTGTGAAAATCAGCTTGTTGGGCACAGGGCACGCTTATTATTGGACTGAAAGTGTAGTTTTTTTCTTTTTTTTTTTTAAGGCTTTTGATGGAATTTGATTCTCTCTCAATTTCTAAGGNCGGGCTAATATTTTTTTTTTTTTTAATTTTTTAAGTAGGGCGGGCTCCAGCCCACCTCAGCCATCATGGTGGCTCCGCCCCTGATTGTATACATTGCAATATAATAATGAAACATCTTTCTCAACTTTAATCTGAAGTAAGTTAAGTGTTTGATAATTTTAGGAAAAGTTTATCTTTGGAAATAATTGTAAATATATCATGGACAAATATTTTATTGCATTTGTACCAACTACATGACAATTAATTGAAAAAATGCTAAGATTTAGTTACCAAACTGAAATGTGAACGGCTCCTTGATTTGTGGAGGCCATATCCAATGCCTCTCTCTCTCTCCTTGCATATATACACATGATAAGTCAACCTCTCCTATTAATTAGGATTTTGTTCAATACAAATAGGAAAGATAATGAATTTGAATTATAAATGACTTTTTATACACAAATCCCATAATATTGAAAACCTATTTCGCCAAACACGCGTATATTTCGACAATTTCTTGTTTAATTTTTAAATCGCATCATGTTAATAGTGTATATTAAACGTATATTAAACGTTATATTCAGTATATGTTGCAATAATCTTCTATTATACCAAAACAACAAATTGCTGAAGGCAATCAGATAAAATTATGTATATTAACAGTATATAAAACAAGTTGAAATCGTACTCATGTACATATACTAAAAATATACTGTCAACCTTAACATATACTCAAAAACAGTATATTTGTCGGGAACATATACAGAAGATATACTCATTGTATATGGTTGGCATAAAAGAAAATACACAGCCGATATATAGAGAATAAATCAATGTTGTCATTATATACAGAATATATACATAAGATATACAAAAAACACATTCGGCCACGCTCGGCCAAAAATCATATCCAACGACCGTCATAGCCACAACGACGCGGCCTCCGACTGTCAGCCACAATGACCCGACCACCACCACAGACCACCACGTTCTCTTCTCTTTAGTTTTTTCTTCTCTTTTTCTTTTTGTTGATTTGATCGCGGGACCTCTCTGAGCCCGCCTTCAATAGAGCCAGCCTGCGTCCAACTCAGCATTGATCCTCATAATACATCTCGAACGATAATAATCAACGCACAATAATAATGAAGTCGAAGCAGATGTCACTTCTTGATGAGATAAAATTTGGAAAAATTAAAATGAAAAATCTCATTTGCTGTTAACGAAACACAAAAATTCATTCGTGTCGAAATTTGAGCGATTAAACTATGACATTAATAAAGGAAGCACCTGATTGAGAGTCTTCATGGTATTTTGGGGTTGATCGCTTTAAGATAGTTGGAACGCAGGGATTGAAATAAGTTTCTTATGTCTTGGAGTTAAAGAGAAAATTTATTTAGCCACATGTATAGTTGGGCCTGTAACTTGAGCCGAAATTGTGGGTTTGAGCCCGATGTTAATCCTTTCCCGGCGACGCATAGCATTGGTAAGAAGAGGAAGAAAAATTGTACCCAAAAGAAGAAGAAGAAGAAGAAGAAAAGAAGAGAGAGAGAGAGACTGCGTGAGATGAAAAATGAATCCCATTAAATTTGGAAGGTGATAAGTCACCTTTAATTACGATGACTTAATTATCTGGTAATTTTGCAATTATAAAGGTGAGATCTTGTATATTTGCTAATATCTGTAATGGAGTTTCATTTATGTAATTAAAACTGATATATATTGTAGAGTGTGCAATTTTCTCATAATTTTACTTTCTATTCATTTGCCAGGTTGGTTGAGCCCAAGGTTGAGTGCGGACCAAAATGTGGATGTGGGCCTAGTTGTGTCAATCGGACCAGCCAACATGGGCCTAGGTTTCGATTTGAGGTGTGTACAGACATTCATTCTTTCTTTATCATTCTTTTGACATGAACAATGTTTATATGTGCTTACCAATACATGTTGATATTGTCAGGTCTTTAAGACTCCGAAAAAGGGTTGGGGTGTCAGATCATGGGATTACATTCCCTCTGGTGCTCATATATGTGAATATATAGGCCTCCTTAGGCGCACTGCAGATTTGGACCCTTCAGCAGATAACAGCTATGTCTTTGACATATATAGATTGCATTCAGACAATGAAAGGTCTGGATGGACGAGAGGTGTGTACGCTGTTTGTTCTGATTATGTTTTTTTTTTTTTTTTTCCNTCCATGCTACTATTTACAAGATATAAAATTCATTGACATATTTTCCGACTTCTCTACTTGGTATTTGCTTCTGCCAGCGCGATCATTTCTTAAACAAAGCTCATTTTCCTAGTGATATTACTGTTTCAATGGAGAGCTTCTTCCCCCTTATTTCCTTTATATTTTATCCATTTTAAATGGTTGAATTCAGCTGCTGAAATTTATCAACTGCAAATTGCGAGTGAAGTGAGTTTATGTCGTAGAAGGTGGATGAACTCTGCCATAAGTGAGTTTATGTTGTCTTTTTCACCTCTGTTCACTGGGATGGGCTCACCCTTTTCCAAAGGGGTGTGTACAGACTTTTTTCTGGGGACCATAATCCTGCTTAAGTTTCTTTTTTCTTTCCATCTCAAGCCTTTGTTTCTGTCTTCGGGTCTATTTTAACTTGTTTGGAGTCTTTTGGAGGGTTTCCGTTGCACATCTATTAACTTTTCAGTTTCAGACATACAAAAATGATCCAACATCTTGATTGAGGACTATTACCATCCCACACTTATACATAATAACTGATCAGTAACTAATTAGTGTAAGACAATTAGACAAACATAATTTGCTTTCTTTTTGTTGGCCTTTCTTCTAAATTGGGTATTTTTATGTTTGGTACTAAAATTTTCATTTTCACTACAGAGCCGGCTTGCTGATATGTCGTTGCCATCTCACTTTCTAAAGTTTAATGAAGAGGCATCTGAAAATGTTCCATTTTGTATTGATGCCGGCAAAACGGGCAATTTCGCTCGATTCATAAACCACAGCTGTCAACCTAACCTATTTGTCCAATGCATGCTCTCGAGTCACCACGATCTAAAGCAAGCCCGGATTATGCTGATTGCAGCCCACAACATACCGCCACTGAAGGTGCCTTTCTCTTCCTCCTTTACATGCCTGTGTGATTATTAGCCATTGCATGGTGATCAATAATACTTCATCTAATTGACAATGGGAAGGCCTTTCTTCTTCT
>BKCP01006515.1:934992-945158 GCA_008636005.1 Striga asiatica
AAATTAGCTAAATAGTTTTAATAGCACAGTCGAATCACTTTATATCATATAAACAATTGAAATAATAATAATAATAATAATAATAATAATAATAATAATTTTTCAACTAAATTATTAGACCATGATCCCTCCAAATTATAAAAATTGCACTCCCCAGAAACTTTTTTCAATCAATAGAGTGATTCATATATACTTAAATAATTTATATTTATGTTATTTTATTTTTACTAATGATGAAATCTTGAAAATGTAATAGATTCATTATCTAGAGTTTTAATATTAAATTTTCACATGTTACTTATACTATTTTATAATATTTGTGCATGTACACAGGATGATTACTAGTGTATAATTAACAAGACTTTAAATGTCATAAATCTTAGGTGTTACGGCGAATAACTACATTAAGAATAAAATTATCTTCTCATTTTATACAACCAAACAAAATGAAATAAAATTTATAACCTACTATAAATGGTTACAATTGTGGCTATATATTTTAAAATAAATCACTTACAACTCAATTGAAATAATATAGCTAAATTATTATGATTATAAATCTTTTTTATTCTTTTAAACAGCGTTAATATATTTTTATAGAGATGTTATTTTTATAATTATAATTATACAGATGTTTCAATTAATGTATTTTGAAAATCAAATCAAAGGATATTGTATAGTTTATTTATAAAAAAAAAAAACATATATAATGTTAAAAGCTAAAAATCAATAAAAATTAAAAAATAAAGTACGAATAATTTTATTTAAATCACCAAAAAAATTTGTTGAAAAGTGATTATTATTATTATTATTATTATTTATTATACAGATAGACGTGAAAAAGAGGCCATTAGGTTTCATTTCATACATTATCGCAAGGGGTCTCCTCCACTATAAAAGCCTCACGTTTCACTTCACCATTAGTCGTGGCCTCGCGTTTTGATTCCTCCCGTCGTGGAAAGAAGAGCTGCGGATCTCAGAGTGAGCTAAATTTGGGTGGTGCTTAGGTTTCCGCCCAATCGCTCCTCTTCCCCGACGTGAATATTCCCTTGCCATGGCTTTCTCCTCAGACCGCCAGTCGCTCATTCCCAGCTTCATTTACTCTACCTCCTTCACTTCCAAAACCCTAGCCCTGGACAGAGCTGCTAAAAACCCCAGCACTGCCCTCGAGCCGTCACTCTCGGCGCTGGCCCCCAACAAGAGTTTCATGATTCCCGCTCCCAGCGAACCGGGCAAGATTGAGATGTACTCTCCGCAGTTCTACGCAGCTTGTACGGTTGGTGGAATACTGAGCTGCGGTCTTACTCATATGGCTGTCACTCCTCTTGATCTCGTCAAATGTAATATGCAGGTCCGGATCTGTTCGCTTCTTCTTCATTTTTAAATGCTGATTTTGCCTTTCATCTGATATGGTCGAGATTCCCTTAGATTAGATCTATTTATTCTCCTTTTCTTTTTATTGTATGTAGGTATCGTTATTGTTCTCTTTCTTATGTAACTCGGCGTCTTAGGACATGATTCCGTGTTCTACATATTTATTCTGCCGATTTGTCGGTATAGAGTAGATCATGTTCTCATCATGCCTTTATCTCGTTTAGATGATAGGCATCATTATAATTGTATTTCTCATATAACGTGTGGGCTTTGAACTTATTATTATGTGGGAATCGTCACAATGGGTTTCAAATCTACAGACCCAAGTCGAGCCAAAGATTTTATCCTTAAGTTCTTGAGATTGAATGAATATGATTTGAATTTTGGGTTGGAGTGATGGAGGGAAGGCGCCCCACGAACATTTCGATCTGCTTAACTGTGTCCTTTATTCATACATCAGATACTTGTTGTATCAAAATATCATTATTCTTCGTGACACCCAAGAACTATAACCTGGTTCTTTGCATTTATCTGGGGATTCTGTTGGCGGGTGTATATATTACTGGTTGGGTCATGAGTGTTGGATCCACAGATAGGCAGGCTGATGTATCTGAATCTCTTTTGCATGTTTTTAGATTGACCCTGCAAAGTACAAGAGCATCTCGTCAGGTTTTGGAGTATTATTAAAGGAGCAGGGAGTAAGAGGTTTCTTCAGGGGATGGGTGCCTACCCTGCTTGGGTACAGTGCTCAGGGTGCCTGCAAGTTTGGATTCTATGAATTCTTTAAGAAGTACTACTCAGACCTTGCTGGACCAGAATATGCATCTAAGTACAAGACTTTGATTTATCTTGCTGGTTCTGCATCAGCGGAGGTGATTGCTGATATTGCCCTTTGTCCCCTTGAAGCTGTGAAGGTTAGAGTCCAGACTCAGCCTGGCTTTGCTAGAGGGTTGTCCGATGGGCTTCCCAAGTTTGTTAGATCTGAAGGTGCTCTTGGGTATGTATACATGCACTCTGATCTGTTTAATTATTAAAGCTGAGTGGTGGGGTCATAGTTTGTTAACGTTTGCAGGTTGTACAAGGGCTTGGTTCCACTTTGGGGGCGTCAGATTCCATGTAAGTTGAGAACTGCTAGTTTTTCATTGGTCCAGTTTCGTTTGTTCGGTTTTTAAACACTTAAATGCCATGCATGTGAACATATCCCATGGCGGCTGTATTTCAATGCTGGAGTTGGTATCTATTGGACTAGAACACAGAATTACTATGTTAAGAGAATTGCTTCATTGAGTAATGAGAATTACACCATTTTGTATTTGTTCACCCGTACTTTGTGAATGAGATGGTGCTAAATAGCTTGATATTGCTTGCCATGCTAGATTTCTTTGCTAATCTCCATACTGAAATAAACCAATTTGGCTACACTGAATTATCTTCCTATTTGTTTGTACACAGAATCTTGATGTCGCCTTTGAAGCAATGATTGAGTTAGGATTCAAATTAGTATAAATTGATTTGCACATAGTTAACAGATGTTTTTAAGTTAGTCAATTTATATCAAGGTGTCGTCTTCTTAATTTCAGAAGAAGAAAGCGTGGTTCAAAACTTATAATGTGCTTTACATAGTCACAAGAGATAAGTACAAAAGGCTAAGTTGGAAGAATTGGATCAAGCAGATAAGGTTATTGCTCCTTGGGATTAGGGGGCGGCTGATTCTTGTATCATTGAATAATTCCATGTTTTTGGTGGTTCATGTATTGTGCTAGTTTGTATTTGAATTCATGGAATCGTTTGACTTCTTTCTTCACATAATTTAGCTGACTGTGTGTAGTGGCAAAGTTTCTCCGTCTTCTAATGCTATAATTTTTATATAACAAATGTGTATATTCACTTCAGATACTATGATGAAGTTTGCTTCTTTTGAGACCATTGTGGAGCTCATCTACAAGCATGCAATCCCCACACCCAAAAACGACTGCAGCAAGAGTCTGCAGCTTGGTGTGAGTTTTGCCGGTGGCTATATTGCCGGTGTTCTATGTGCTGTTGTGTCACACCCCGCTGATAACCTCGTATCTTTCCTCAACAATGCCAAGGGTGCTACTGTTGGTGATGTGAGTGTGTTCTGCTGTAGTCCATTTGTGTTACCTTGATTCTCTCCATTTGACTTTAAATTGCACGACATATATTTACTGCTCTTCCTCCATTTCTTCTCTCCCTCCTATTTATATAACTGTGTCCTTGTACCTTCTCTCACAGGCCGTAAAGAAGCTTGGATTGTGGGGTTTGTTTACCCGAGGACTTCCTCTTCGTATTGTCATGATTGGAACCCTCACTGGGGCTCAGTGGGGTATCTATGACGCTTTCAAAGTTTTTGTTGGGCTGTAAGTTATTCCCTGGCTCAAATTATTAGGAAATATGGTTTTGCAGTTCAATACATATCTTGTTTTTGAAAAGCTAACTTGTTGTATATTTTCTTTTTATTTCCAGGCCGACAACTGGTGGTGCTGCGGCTCCTGCACCAGCTGCCACAGAACTTGCAAAGGCATAAGAATTGGTAGAAATATTGGTGAAGTACAGATTATGAGAAGAGGCAATAAAATTAAAATTCTTGAGTGTGGCTGGCACCTAGCAGATGGAGAATACGAAAACATTTCTATGGTTTTTTTATACTCTGCTAATTTGGTATTATGGAGTACCAATCTTCCACCAATTGCGTGTTATTTTGTTGAACTAGTTATAATGTTTTGAAGGATTGTGAAAGATCTCCAGAGCATGAAAATAATAGGCAGTTGCTGAACATTAGCACTGATGGGTTATTCTTTTCCAGAGATGTTGGTGGGCGAGGATTAATTTCTCTCAAGCATTGTGGGTGTAGGAGTTTTGCTTATTTCCTTTTCCTTGAGCGTGCATCTTATATTACATTCAATGATGTATCAGGCCTTTTGGTGGTTTGTTTTATTTTTTTGTTAGATTTTGTTAATTTTTATTGCAATGCGCTCATAATCCATTTCTTGTAGTGGTGCATTTGGTCCGGCTACTATCGACTACCAAATGGCAATACGGACAGCATGGAAAACTCCATAAATTCATAACATAGAATCAATTTTCATACGAAATATGCTCAATCTTGATACCCAGCATTTCAACTTAATCACTTATTCATCACAGTATGACCAGGTCATCAGTTTTAGTACCTGTCAATTGATCGTGAATGAGTACCGATTGCTTTGATGAAATAGATCAAGCCCTCTTTTTTAAAGCAGGACAAGTGTGGCTTTGTACCATTTCACGTGTCAATTGGTCATGAATGAGTTCCTATTTACTTGTTGAAATAGATCAAGCGCAAGAGAGTTGTTTTTGATATGAGATACCATACTTAAGGAAATAAACTAGTCGACTAGGCTGAACAAACCGCCTGGTCGATGAGAACCGTAGTAGGATTGGTGGTAGTGGACGAATATCAACAACGCAGGACTAAGAGCCTTTGATCTGAGAGAGCACACGAGATACAGGCAACAACAAAATGTCGAACTAGGGTCCTCGAATGGCTTGATAGAAATTTGACATGTAGGCATGGTTGGTCGTACAATCGACCAGTTAGGACAACGTTTGGGCTCAAAACAGTCAGTATTCTACCTCAATAGACCCCGAGCTGGTCGCACCATTAGGCGGTCTAATACAAAGAGGATAAGAAGGAATCTTTTTGTAATCAATCATGAGCAGAGACACGTGGCACCATTTGATTGGTCTACGCCTCATAACCGTCTCTGATAGTCTGGGCAGTGCAGGCTGTACTATCGGGCAGCTTGGGCAGCCAGCTCACCCAATCCGGGTAGGCTTCTAGAAGCAGGTAACCCACCCTTATAAATAGGGGTGAGATGTACGATATCAGCTCTCACGTTCACATATACTATATACACTTTTCTACACTTCATCTTCTACAAGTGCTCATTTAAGCATAAGATGCTCTTCACCGAAAAATCCCTCCGGTGTGAGTTTTTGCAAGTTTGCAGACGATCTACTGGCGAGGAAACTCAAGGCGAGGTCGATTCCAGCCGTCCAGGGTCTTTTGCATACCGGTGTCTTTCTACCAGTTCACTATATCAAAGCCCTTTTGAATGCAGGAGAAGTGTGCATTTCTAGCATTCCACTCGAACAATCGAGAAAACAAAATTGAAAGAATTGAGGGTACCAATTCACTTGATCAACGGAGGAAACAGAATTGAAAGAATTAGTTCTTCCCTGAGAAGTTGGAATCCTAGAAATAATGTTGTTCCAAATATGGATATGCGTGAAGATGTACTTCAAAACCTCTTAGACATAAAAAATTCAAAAATGAGATATTAGGCATGCATGCCCTAAAGATGGGGCATATTATTACAGAATAAAAGACGTACTGAAAACCTCTTGGACCTAAAAATATCTAGAAATGAGATATTAGGCATGCCTTAAAGATGGGGTAAACTGTTTACGAAGGTTCTAGNCTTTTTAATTACTTTGTATAAAATAATATGTATATATATATGTTATACATTATTATCACATTTTATATTAGTATTATATTAATTACGCAATTAACAATATGTCGATTAGTCCCTTTTGTCTATGATTTTGTCATTCAACATTATAATTATCTAACATATAAAACCCGAAACTAAACAATCTAACAAATTGGCCCAAAACGTAAAACTTAATAAATAAACAACCCAATGTGCATTTTGATTGATTGACTATATGTGTCTGAGTCAAAGCTGATAAGAGAACGACAATACGAGACTTCACTTCACTCTTCACATTTCATACTTTTAACATAGCATAAAAACAAACATTGAATTTGTTGGCTTTGGTTTAGGTGATTGGCCAAAAAANTTGGCCAAAAAAAAAAAAAAAATAATGTAATTTGCTAAATATTTGTTATTTGATGATATTGTTTACCAGTTTCAATTTCTACTTGAAAAAAATATTTTTGTAATTTTTTTGTCCCGTTTTATCCCGGTCCCGAACTGTATTGTCTTTGGTCTGAATGATACCGGCCTATTTTGGACGGTGTCTCGTCCCGAATAGGTTCATAAAAGAGGGACAGGCCAAATCCTGGACCGTCCCAAACCGCGCCCACCCCTAAGCATAAGGCCAACCCTCAAGCTTGGTAGCTATAGAGAAAAAAGTATAAGGTCAAGCCACAAGGTCCGACTACTCGATACATGACAGCATAAGGCCGAGGTAATACACTCAACAATTAAAAACAAGAATCTAGGGTAAAGCCGAGCTAGTAAGCTCAATAGCTACAAAAAGTATTGCACAACAAATCCAAACTTCTAGCTCAGTAGGTTAAAGCCAAGTAGTAAGGTTTGGTAGCTGAGATCAGAACAAAAGCATAATGTTGATTTGATTGCTTAATGCATGTAGTATGGAACCGAGCCAATAAGCTCGAAGACGAAGAGAAGAATGTACCACAAATATGAGCTACTAGTTCGCTAGTTACAATGTGTGAAAAGATAAAAAACAAGCTATTGTTTTGGTAGCTCTAGCGAAAAGCGTAGGGTCGAGACCTTGGTTCGGCTATGATAAAGAATGTGGATCGACCTCTTGGTCATTTATTTTGAGTAGGGTCTCAAGTTAAAGGTTCCCATAGAACAAATGTCCTATGAAGATTGTTCTGACAGGTATGTACCGCCTAAGCATATTGAAAACTCTGGCGTAATAAAGCTATGGAGAGTTTAAGACCTATACACCACAGTCCCGCGAGATGGACTTGGTCAAGGAATGATTGTTTTACTCTAAGAAGAGTTTCTAACAAGCTCGCCTAGAGTGGGAGGACTAAATGATGTAGCATCCATAAATATTAGTCTTGTTCGACTTGGGTTCTACGATTTAAAGATATATGGTATCAGTTATATAACTACTAAGATTTAGGAAAGAGATGGTCAAGTAAATTTGTGTATATCTTCCACTTTGATTATGAAGGATTGAATTCATTGACCAATAAAGAAATCACTTATCTTTTGAAGTAAGTCATTAAATCCATCATAAATAATTGATCCAGTTTCACTTAAACTTTGTAGATTACATAATAAAATTTATTACTTGAGCAAAATGTCTATATATGATACGGCGTACCCCAACAATATTTTGCACGTAGAAAACGTTCGCAATGAGACCGTTTCAACCGACAATTTTGGTGAACTGATAATCAAGTGGACCTCTCACATGGCAAAGGCAACTTAAAAGGTTTCATTTCATTATTGAAGCAAGCAAAGTTGGAAGAAAGAAAGAATTACATAATTTAATTAAAACCCCTATAAAAATAACAAAATAATTATCATGGACCCAATCGGACCGAATGACCCTCCCCCAAACACAACCCTCGAGAGTATAAAAAATATAGGCGTGATTTGTCTGAAGATGCCCGCCCCATCCCCACATGGGATCACACAAAAATATAATTTTATATCCTCCTTTATTTCCTTTTTTCTCCTCAAAAGATAAGCAAGCAGCAATAATCTTATCATCATCAATTAATTCAACATCCTCCACTCCACACCAATCAACCACAGATAGAGACATTTGCATGCCAACAAGCGGTCAAGATTCCCTTCTCCAGAGCGCACCCACCGTCCGATTTTCACCAACGCTGGTTAATATCATCTCAACCATGGTCAACATTCAACTATTATGTCTAGTCAGTTGCTCATGGAAAGTACGATACCTCCTCCCATTCCCCATCTCCCTTCTCTGATGATGAGATGACTGAATCTATCAGCTTTGGCTATTCAGAGAGAGAGAGAGACAGAGAAGCACATATTCAGAAAGAATATACGGCGAATGAGTGAGCTTCATGTCCAAGCTCGTCTCTGTTTTTCCTAAAATAATTGATTTATTTGTTTCTGATTTGCCAAAGCTCCGATATTTCTGGTCTGTCTTTCAGATCTGTGTATTTCTGCTTCATCTGATGTTGTAGAATTTACTATACTTGAGTTTTGTCGTTGTGTGTGAGTGTCTCTCTTGATTATTTCCCTTTTTCCATCATCACCACCTCGTGATTTCCTGGATGATGATGATGTTGCTAATGGAGCTCAGAGTTACCTTATCCAATAACAGTACGAGGGCTACAATTTTTCTTTGATTAGAAACATTTCTTCAAATCACTCTAGTTTGCTTTCCGACATCTATTATTCCTTCGGATCTACTCTGGAAGGCAAATAGAATTTGCTAGTTCCGGTTTCCAGCTCCGTATTTATTCAGATCTACTCCATCTCTTGTCCATCTCACGGTTTCTTTTTTGTTTTTTGGGAGTTCTAAGTACCCATTGAATAAAACTGACGACCAGTTGACTTACAAAAAACCCTAAATCTAGAGCTGGATCCGATGCGTCTGTGTCAGAGCATGATTAATTACTTCCCTGAGGAAGTATTGGAGCACGTCTTCGATTTCCTGACTTCTCATGAGGACCGAAACGCGGTTTCCCTGGTGTGCAAGTCGTGGTACAGTGTGGAAAGGTTCAGCAGGGAGAAGGTCTTTATTGGTAACTGCTATGCCATCAGCCCCAAGCGGTTGATTGCGAGGTTCCCTAGGCTCAGGTCGTTGACCCTCAAGGGGAAGCCCCATTTTGCCGACTTCAATCTGGTGCCCTATGATTGGGGCGGCTATGTGTACCCCTGGATTGATGCCATGGCCAGGAGCGGAATAAATCTGGAAGAGCTGAGATTGAAAAGGATGGTGGTGTCTGACGAGAGCCTCGAGCTGCTTGCAAGGTCTTTCCCCAATTTCAAGTCTTTGGTGTTGGTCAGCTGTGAGGGATTCACAACCGATGGTCTTGCTGCCATTGTATCCAGTTGCAGGTATTGCATGTTTTTTCCTCTCTTAGATGATTTTTTCTTGGATGTAATTTTAGATATTTGTGGTGTTGATCTAGGGTTTCTTTGCTTATTCTGTATGAACATATCGTTTTGAAATGTTATTACCGGGCACAAAGGCTGCCGGTTGTTGCCGGTGCTGAGTGGACTCAGAAATGAATTTTGTGTCCTAATTACGTTGTGAAAGTCTTTGTTTGTTGTTAACTGCTTACAGATTAGGTGTTAATAAATGAGATTGTGCTTTGGAAATGAATGGACTAATTAAGTTGTTTAGGATTGTTTCGTGCTTTGCCTTTGTAAGTCTGTCATGAAGAACATATTCGGTTGACCTAACTGATTGGACAAAGTAATCTTATCCTATTCACGGTTGAACGTTCTACGATGCAGGTTTCTCAGGGAGCTCGACTTGCAGGAAAATGAAGTCGATGACCGCAAGGGCCTATGGCTCAACTGTTTCCCCGAGACTTCCACCTCTCTTGTCTCATTGAATTTCGCATGCCTCAAGGGAGAAGTCAATGTGGCGGCCCTCGAGAGACTGGTGGCGAGATGCCCTAACCTCAGAAGCCTGAGGCTAAACCACTCGGTCCCTCTCGATGCTCTCCAGAGGATACTAGTGAAAGCACCTCAGCTGAACGACTTAGGAACGGGTTCTTTCGTTCACGATCCTGATTCAGACGTTTGCAACAAACTCCAAAATGTCCTCCAGAAGTACGCATCCATAAGAAGCCTATCCGGATTTCTGGATGTCAACCCTCGCTGCCTTCCTTCTATATACCCAATCTGCATGGACCTGACTTCCCTGAACTTGAGCTATGCTCCGGGAATATTCAGCAACGAGCTAATAAAACTCGTCTGCTACTGCAAAAATTTAGAGCGCCTATGGGTTCGAAATCTTCACCAACATTTTATTTGCTCCGACTTTTTCCATCTTCCTTTTTCTTT
>BKCP01006515.1:945175-980855 GCA_008636005.1 Striga asiatica
ATTCCTAAATGAATATTACGTAATTGGATTTGGCAGATTCTGGATACAATTGGGGACAAAGGGCTTGGTATTGTGGGGTCCACATGCAAAGAACTCCATGAACTAAGAGTTTTCCCATCCGACCTGTACGGCGTTGGGAATGCTGGCGTGACCGAAGAAGGTCTGGTCGCAATCTCAGCCGGCTGCCCGAAGCTCAACTCGCTACTCTACTTCTGCCAGCAGATGACCAACGCAGCCCTAACCACAGTGGCCAAGAACTGCCCGAACTTCATCCGCTTCCGTCTCTGCACTCTCAACCCAACCGTGCCAGACGCCACCAACGGCCTCCCGCTCGACGAGGGCTTCGGGGAAGTTGTTCGTTCGTGCCGGGGCCTGAGGCGGCTCTCTGTCTCGGGCCTGCTGACCGACAAGGTGTTCTTTTACATAGGGAAGCATGCCGAGAATCTGGAGATGCTGTCTGTTGCGTTTGCAGGGAACAGCGACAAGGGGATGATGTACGTGCTGAGTGGGTGTAGGAAGTTGAGGAAGCTTGAGATTAGGGATAGCCCGTTTGGGGATGGTGCGCTGCTGGCGGACGTGGGAAAATACGAGACAATGCGATCCCTTTGGATGTCGGCGTGTGAGGTGACGCTAGGGGCGTGCAGGGAGGTGGCTGGGAGGATGCCGGGGCTCAACGTGGAGATCATTGACGAATGTGGGCCATACGATGGGGATGAGGACGGGAAGGCCAAGGTGGAGAAGATGTACTTGTACCGGACGCTGGTGGGCCCACGTGGGGATGCGCCGGAGTTTGTGCGGACGCTGTAGGGATGATTAAGTATGGAGGAATTGGTTTTTGTTAATTTTTTTTTTTTTTAATAATTTCGAGCATTCCCTATGGTGTGTTTCATAATTGNGATGGGAACCGTATTTATGGATACATGCAAGTTTCATTGGGGGTATTAGGACTTGGATTTTATTAACTGAATTTAGATATTAATGTTGTAAGGATGTTTTTGTTAATATTGGTTGCTAGTTTACCTTCGTCTATTGTGTTTGACCGTGATACTTGGAGTTTTTTCGCCTCTTTTGGCGTAGTTGGTGGCGCCAGACTTATACACGGTTGGATTTTAGCAGCCTATCACCCACGGACACCCACAGACGGATGGTCAAATGGATCACGGACACCCACGGACGGATGGTCAAATGGAGGTTGTTAATCATTCGCTTGGGAATCTGTTGTAATGTTTGGTGGGCGATAAGTTAAAGAGTTGGGATCAGAAGTTCAGTCAGACTGAGTTTATCCATAATTTGTGATTAATTGGGCTACGCGATTTTCTTCATTTCAGGTGGTGGTCCTGTGGTTTTGGTGGCATTGCCGTCGACGGAGCCGTGTCGAGGTTTTTATGGTGAACTCATGCGACGGCTCGGGCGAATTTGGATGAAGCGGCTATTGCGTATAAGCGTCATGCGGATGCTCGTCGACGCCACGTGGAGTTTGAGGTTGGTGATTATGTTTGGAGTTTGAGGTGGGTGAGACTGTTTGGGTTGTGTTGATGAATGATCGATTTTTTACGAGTATAATAAGTTAACTGCCAGGAAGATAGGTTCGGTCGAGATCGTGGAGAAAATCAATGTGAATGCTTACCGCCTACGTCTTTAGTCGCACATTCGCACTTCGGATGTGTTCAGCATCAAACATTTGGTGTCGTTCCTTGGTGACAACTCCAAAAAAGACAAGATTGGGTCAGATTCGAGGGTGAATCTTTATCACCAAGGGGAGAATGATGAGTCGAGATTGCGCTCGCCTTCTTGAAGAAGCTTTGGCGTATTTAATATAATTATGTATTTCCCTTTTTATCATTATTATTATTAGATGCAAATTATAGTTTGGTAGGTTAATATTTATTTATTTAGCCAACTCATTTTTTTGTTAGGTAAGTTATTTAATTACAACTTTGTCAGATTCTATTTATTGGCTTCTTCTTCATTATGGAGAATGTCAAGTCATAAATGGAGAATTGATCAAGTTTATGAAATAAGAATATTTTCTTGAGAGTTTATCTGTTGTTTTTTCTTTCTTACCCTTTCGCTACGTCAGAAGTTCCTGGTAATCATGGCGGGGCAGGAGAAGCCAACTTACCTAGCGACGCTGATGTCGAGTCGAGCGTCGTTGTTTGGAAGCAAAAGCAGATGCAGTAATGATAATACGACATCGTCTGTGGTGGCGGTGGCGGGGTTTGTGGGGGATGGTGGCGGCGGGGAACTGTTGCGACGGTATTGACGTAACCGACAAGGCTTGTGGCCACGACCGGTCGTGCCAGTGATGGAGAAGGTGGCTGCTGGTGGCTCTGTTACATTGTGTGTGTTGTGTGTTTTAAGTGTAAGTGTATGTGTGTCAGAGAAAGAGAGAGAGAGAGAGAGAGAGGGATTTAGTGGGTAGGTGGTGGGGCCCATGGGTGAATGTGTAATGTCCGTTTTACCCTTATTAAGTGGTTAAATGTGTGTATTTGACCACGAAACGCACACTTATTCACGAAATTGCCATCACATGTTTGACTTACATATTTAAATTTGACTTGATCATGATCATTGATATATTGGATCCAATTGTACATATTTATTCTTATTTTTTTTACTATCTACCATTCTCATTTGATCTTTACACAGTGAGATCTCTCAATACGATGAGAATGATTGGGAAAAATTGATGAGAATAATCATTTCCCTGCATAAATGACACAATAAAAGCTTTATTGAAGATTAAAATTAATATTTCCTAAACATGTGGCTCTTTGTGTATTATGTGGGAATTTAGGATTAATCTAATTCATTGAACTTTTTTTTTTTTTGGTGTAAAGCTGAGATTGTTTAAAATCTATTTAGTTTACTTATTTAAACCTAATCATATATAAATGCTTTGAATTGTAATTCAAATTTTAAACGTGCTTTCTCACTCAACATCTTTCAGAAAATAAAATTGAGCCATCTTACACCATCTTTATCCATAATCCAACTCAATCTAATTTGTTATTGAAATTATTTCTCTCTCTTCTACCTACAGATACCAACTTATTTTTATTCTCAACCCAACCTAAAATATTTATTTTATTTTTATTTTTTTATTTATTAAGTATTATCTACAATTATTTTTTGTTATCATTTTAGTTATGAAAAAGTAATTTAAAAAATCTATACTTAAATTCGTAATGATTTCAAAAAATTAATATCTTACCATACAATTTGAAAAATACAAACATAACTACATATTGAAACTACAAAAATTAGAATAAAATCCCTCCCTATATATTAATTCAAAACATTTTGAGCCTAAATGGCAGATTATCACGCTTCGGATGCTGACATGACGAAAATCTATGCTTCGTACTGTTGTTTATATATTCATTTTTTTCTTGGAGTTAGGCTTGATATTAGACATAAATAACTTTTTTCAAACTTGGTAAGTGTATATATTTAATTTTGTTATTCTTTGTTCTTTTAGTACGCATTTTTTTCTTAGTTTGGGCAAGTAGTAATCTTACCATATTATAATTTTCTCCCTATTTTTTCTCCTAAATTACGATTTACAAATCACTTTCTGCATTGTCTATTCTTCTTTTTATTTTCATCAATTAGTCCATCAAAATTTTCAAATAATTTTTTTTAGCAATAACTTTTATCATATATTTCTTAACTCAAGACCCGTGTAGTACACGGGTATTGTACTTGTATTAAAATTAATTAAACAAGTGACAAATACTTCGAATGAAATTACACATAAATTACCATTACCAAAATGACACAAGTTAAAGTTAATTTACAAAAATTTACAATGAATTTTTAAATACAATTGTTGTTAATCGACGTGTCATCTCTTCCTCTTTCCATTACCGAAATGACATGAACTAAAGTTACATGACAAAAAATTATAGTGAATTTTTAAATACAGTTGTTGTTAACGACATTTCATCTATTCATCTTCCAACGATAAGTGGTCCTTTGCCAACAACACATCCGACATCATAATACTAATTTTCTTAGTCTTTCTTTCTTCTTTTTTTATGCGTTCCAGCTCGATCCTATCGTTCATTATTTTGGTCATTAAATCATAATCGTTGTTTCTTGTAAGTCTTAGTATACAAATTTCTGCAGTGAACTTTTCAGGAATGGAAGAAGATTGTGAAGTATGTGCCTATGTGTCTGTCATACAGGGCCGTCTCCAGAAATTTGGAGGCCCTAGACAAGTTTGTCCTTTTCGAATTTTCCGATTTGAACTTGCGTGGTAATTAGACTATTTGCAGATAGAATCATAGAAAAAAAAACTTAACTAAAAAAGACTATTAAATAAATAAATAAATAATTGAAAAAAAAAATAATTATTCTTGTTTTTCTAGACCTTGAAATTGATAAATTACCTATGGGTTACAAAAATATTTAATAATTTACATTCAAGCAGTCATTAGAACAACAAGGAGAAGAAAATAAAAACCATATCAATGCAAAGAATATTTATTGTCACACAATTGTTCTAAGCAAACATCATAAGAAAACAAATGAATGTCCTCAAATTTCTACACAAAGTATATATTTTATCATTAACTCATTCATTAATTAACCCCTTCATTTGTATAATTGGTCAAACTCATCACAAATACATAATATTGAAAAAAAAAAAAAAATGAGGCCCCAAATATATAGGGAGGCCCTAGGCATGGGCCTAGGCTACCTCCCTAAGGAGCCGGCCCTGCTGTCATACAATAGAATAGGTTCTCAGCCTACATCGAGAGTTGTTTTGCTATCTTGTTTCCTTTCTTTTTAGCCATGTCTATACCTTCGAGACGTGGAATTGTTGAACCATCACTAATTGAAGTTTCTGAATTTGAGAAAACTGAATAATCTCCATCTTCAGTATCTGTTTTAACCGCCTCGACTTTCTTTATTACTCACTTTATTGTACTCATTACTTTCCGATATATGGAATGATCTGGCTCACGTATTAATCTCAGCCCAAGTGAAAGAACAAGACCTAAGACCACGAAAATCACTCCGCAGGTGGCCCAATAAATCTCAGCTAGGGTTGTTGATTTCTCGATCGGCACAATGTCTTTCACCAAATGGTTGTATTTACTGTCTTACGGGTGGAGATAAAATATCCCGATCCCTCTTTGGTTGTTCTCCACACATACAAGGAGTCCAACTCTTCCCTTGTTGAAATCTGGCATCCTTTCGACGCAAACATCGCCACTAACGAACACAAGCGGTATATAACGTCCAGGTGTACTAAGGCAATGGAGATCCCCACACTCATTCAAATATTAGGCGATCATATATGGCAACGAAAATCTCAATGGATAGTATCGCCTCTTTGAGCACTGTGACGCTCCCCTTCGGGGGTGGTAACGCAAAACACTCCGACCGACTTGAAATCAGCTTGCCTCCTTCTTCCTCGCCGGTAGAACGCCGCGTTCCTGCACAGAACTCTCACACCGGAGGGGTTTTCCGGTAAAGAGCCTCCGATGCTTAAGTCAGTATGTGTTTGTTCAATTTTCCAAAGTAAAGAATGGATAAATCGTAGGCTACAAGAAAAGACCCACTCCCATATATATAGGAGTGAGATACCTGCCCTAAAAACTGCCTGGCTTTTGGTGAGTTGTCCTGCCCGTACTGCCCGTCCGTACACACATAGTGTGCGTGTGTCAGAGATGTCAGGGGTGGTTTTCGCCACTATCACTCTGCACCAATATATTCTCGCCACGTGTCCCTCTGAGCTGAGGGAGATTATTCTCCTGCGTAGGCCGTTGGGATCTTCTAACGTCATCCACGCGCCTTCTCGCATTCAAGCCACGCTCTAGACTGCTCTTCACCTGTTGGGTGCTCGATCTCCTCCCTTTTGGTCGATCCTCGACCAGTTTTGCTATTCTGCTCGATCTTCTCTCTTTTGGTCGATCCTCGACCAGTTCTGCTCGATCTTCTTCTTTTTAGTCGATCATCCTTCTACCAATCCGGTTTCCTCCACTTCGAGGTTGCTCGACCGATGATGCAAACCGGTCTATTCCTCAGCTATATAATATCCCATATCAGGGGGATAGTGGGTCCGCTCTCCTTCATATGGAGCGAACATCTTGACGACACCAAGGATCTCTACTTCTCGCGTACCTTTAACAGCTCATGATCTTCAATATTGATCTCCTGATTGCAGATCTCCATATCACGCTCTGTCAAGGACACTCTTATCGGCAGACGACGCCAAAAACCCCTAGTGTCGGAATCTGATCTTCAAGATCTCTCATTTCGCAATCGCTTGAAGAAGACATGACTAACAGAAAAATAAATGAGAAAAATAAAGAAAAAACTAGGGTTTTGATTTCAAAAGTCCAAATTCTTGGGTATTTCTGATAAAACAAACGAAGTGCTCTCCTTTTATATGCAGAGTTGCCATCCAATCATTGCACCCAATCGCATTAAGGCACAAATTCTAAGAGACGCGCCCGCACTTGAACTGACATGTCTTAAATCTCGACAGGATATATAAATTCATTTAATGTTTTGAAACGACGTCTCGCATCCATCCGATGTAACAGTCACATGATCAGTAAAGCACCTCTATGCCAGCGCAAAACATTTCGACTTAGCTTTCCATGCGGCTCAAGCAATATCTCCCCGCCTAAAAACTTGGAAGTCTCTATGTTGTACCCATAAATTTCCCATCATATGGAATTATGTGGTCCACTATTAATCTCAGCCCAAGTGAACGAACAAGGCCCAAGACCAAGAAAATCACTCCGCAGGCAGCGGACACGATCTCAGCTAGAGTTGCCGATTACTTGATCAGCACGACGATTAACCGCAGAAGCTTCTCGAGGAAGATTGACGATCACCCTAACCGTCTGAACACATCCTGATAAATTTGGTACCACCGCACAACATGTCCATCAATTTTTACATAAAAACACGCAGCGCCACCCTATGTCCTCAGCTGACACTCCTCATTTAATACATCAACACCTTTTTTCGTGTATAAATACTGGCCCTCAAGCCCAAAAGTAGGCAATCAATCCCAGAAAAATATAAGCCAATTCTACACACACTTAAGCCATCCTTGACTAATTTTTCAAAGATCTCACGATCCTTGCAACCATATTCTTGGAAAAAACAGTTGATCTCCTATAGTCATACACAAAACATTTAGTTGTAATTCTCATACACTATTCTCAATAAACATCTTGGAGAAACCTGCTCATTGCCAATCGCTAAAGCCGATCAGAAAAATCTGTGTCTCACTTTACTTTACGCATTTACTATTCTAGAAATCTTTTCATATTCAAATCTTACAATAATTATATTGTAACCTTTAAATAAACCGCCTTAAATATGATTTTCGTAACCATTGGCGGAAGCACCACCAACACACTTCATCTTCAGGATATGAACAAGTTGAATCACGATCTAAGTTTAATTTCCATTTGAGATGCTTTCTCAACATCTTTCATGCACATTCCACTCCTTTTATTTTTGTATGTTTCGATGTATGCACCTCTCAACTTGTTTACATTTTCATAAAGGCATTTATAACGACCTTTCATTGAATCTCACTTTTTTCACCAATTTCTTCTGGATTTTCTAATTGAGCTTGTTCAAACATTTCTGCTATGTATGCCAATAACAAAATACCCGTATGATTCTTGCCACACCTTGTCTTTGCTAATGAAACATCATGCTGACATTAGAGTAATATCTTCTGCCACACCCCAACTAACATTTTTTGTTCCTTTTTAGGATTTGTGCATGTCAATTGCACATTTTGAAATAAATTTCGAGAGAAGTTGTGAGTTCTGAACATATCCAGAAGTAGAAAATTGAGTAAAATTTGAAGAAAGCTCATGTGAATAATTTTTTAAAGTTGGAACATTTTCAACGTTTGACAAATTTTTAGAGTTAAGATAATATTGAAAATTTGGATTCATACAATATTTGTTATAAATTAGGAAAAAATGAAAAGGACATGATAAAATTAATAATGTAAGATTAAAAAAAGAGTGAAAAATAAGAAAAATTGCAATTGTGTTTGAAAATATATGAAATGTAGTCACTATTTATAGAGAATGAATAATAAAATTTTTTGTAAATTTAATTTTTTAATATAAATTAACACCAATTATTGTCCTTCAAAAATTATTTATAATTATGTTATCTAAAAGATACAATCACCCAATAAGAATGAATCAAGTGTCTCAATCCCCATATTAGATCCAGTCGCGAGCCAAAGTCATAATGTGACCTGAAACGCCTCATTTCATGACTTTTTTTAGTATTTTTTATTTTTGTCATTTCGCTGGTCATTGAGTTGAGTCACCGATATAAACCAAGCTTTAAGGGTGCGATTGGATATAAACTTAATTAATAAAAAATCAATCAAAACTCAACGCCAACTCAACTCCAATATCCTCAATATTATCAATATTACACATCACATCAATTTTAATTCAATATTCATCTACTAACATAATTTTAACAGTCACTTTCAATCATTTTTCTCTTACTTTTATATGAAATCAACTTTAATTATTTTAAACTTAAATTCCACTAACTAACCATACTACATTTTTTAAAATTAACTATAGTTAACAAAAAAATCAATAAAAAACCAATCAAATTCATATCCAATCACACCCTAAATTCCCGACAAAATTTAAATTAGATTAAATCAATAGTCCGCCAAAGAAATGGTTCAACACTGGATGAAGGCCGTTTTGACCAATTGAATGTACAAGTACAAAAGGAGGGCACCTACATACTATATATACACAATTTTATCCAGCAAAAAGGCCATAGAAAAATATAGTTGGTCAGCCCTCAAAACCAAAACACTTTCTAAGGCTGGTGCATATGCCAATTCCTGCCGCTGGCCGTCCCCTAAGATTTTCAGAAGTTAATTTAGAAAAGTTGACAGAGAAAAGATATCACAATTTTTTTTTTTTTTTCTTTCTTTTTTCCTTCACTAATTGCACCAATGCCAACCCAATAGATATCATCTGCAAGGCAAACTTCACAAGAAGCAGGATTACGACAGATGCACACGCCACCATCAGGGTACACTCCTTTCAGCATTACAAATATTGAAGAAAAGATAATAATAATTTTCACAAGAGCAAAAGTTACACACGTTTTACCTCTCTTTATCTACACCCAGAGCTTGGTCACTTCATGTTCGACAGCGACATAGGAGTCAACGGAGGAGATGGACCAGCTTCCTCCACCCTGCGCAAACCCTGAGAAGGTTCCAACAGCTTGCCAGAATGGAAAGCCCTCGCCCTCTCACTACTCGAAGGTATCGAGAAGCTTCTAGAAACAGTTAGCTGTGGACGAGGGAGTGGTGATCCCGCACGGCGCAGCGCATCAGGCGGCCTGGGGAGCTCGTGAAGCTCACTTATTTTCGGAGAGGACACAAGTGGAGGTGATGCCTTGTGAGATACGTTCACAGACAACGGGGCTCGGCTGTTCAACATGGAAGCAGCTTCACTGGCAGGTAAAAGTACAAGTGGCTTGCCGGATGAAGAAGCTTTGCTGACTATTGGGCCTGAGAAAGCCTGCCTCTTGACCTTCTGACCCTCGGATGATACGTGATGCATTTCCGGCTGCTGAGTGGGATTAGGATTATTTTCGGGTAGAGGACGAGGTAAGGGGAGAAAATGCTTCTTGTGATTGACATTTTCAGTCGCGGGTAAATAATCATCTGCTGATTTCTTCTGTTTTTCAATGTCTAGTGGGGATGAGTGCCATGGGTTTCTGGAGGGCCCCACAACGGGTGCTGGGGTAAAATTTGAACTAATTGTTATTGAACCCTTTGCATCATCTGGGGTGGGTAGCACGTGTTGTCTGCTGCTAAATTTCTGCATGGATGCCCTCATTTCTCTTATTTTTTCTGCTGGGTCGAATTTTTCAGCATATAATGGAGCAGAATGACTGCCTGCTCTATGTTGGTTTCTGGAGGCATAAATTTGAGAATCGGCGTTTTTGATTTGTGGAATTTGTTGACTTGGACCAGCCGATGGGTCCAACTGCAAATAAAATGAAATAATGAGAATATTGAGGAATCATTTGTACAGCACAATGAATGAGACTTGAGAACTGAATAAAACTCCAACAAAAAGGTTCACCTCCATGGAGTTCCTCATTCCACTAGTATTATCCGAGTCCTTTCTGCTCTGACAATATTCAAAACTCAATTCTCCATCTTCGTTAGCCTCGAAACTGTTATCATCGGCACCTTCTTCACCATCGTTTGACTCGGATAGCGCGTAGTCTATGTGCTGCTTCTCTGCAGCATCTCTAATATGTGGTTCAACAGCTTCAAGAGAAAGGAGCCCTTTCCGGAAAAAGTTTAGCTGTTTTTTTTTTTTTTTTCCAGGAAAAGAGAAGAATAATCGTGAAAGTCAGAAAGACTGGGAAAAGGATTACAACCATGAGACCACTTCAATACAACAAGCAACCTGCGCCGCATGGTGACGGGCCGCCTGTGTTAGAAGACTCCGGCATTGTCCTTGCTTCAATGATGCTACACGGAAAACGCATAGTCTTGCAGCCTCATCGTACTCTTCGCGTACTGCCTGTAGCTGCTCTGAGGTAACTGTCTCCCCTTTTCCATGTCTAGACTTCCCTTTCTCTTTAATTTGTCCCACCATGTACTCAAACATCTCTCTGCAATTCATGCATCACATTAAATTCAAGATAACACGATGAAGAATTTATCAAGTTAGAAGTGGGGAAAAAAGCACATACTTCTTCTCATCACATTGCAATTTCATCTCCTGCAACAGTGAAAAGAAAACTTATTAATTACGAGAAATGAAACAAAACAGTTCACCTAAGCGAGGTACTTTACAAAATTGTACTTGAAACTTCACAAATGGATCACAAGGCACCAGAAACTTTGCCCGCATGATTACCAGCATCAAGTACACACGTGTTTAGATCGAAGATTTGACTTGATCATAGTATCATGAGCACATGATCATCAAAATATTTATTAAAACAGTTCAAAAATTTATGATACATCTTTGAGAACTCAACATTTACTTCTCCATCCAATCTATTTATACTACGTTGAACAGCATGAATCTATGCTAAACCTATTTGAATAGTTTCAGAAGCAAAAAAATATCACGTCACTCTCAAGCTCAATCATTGATTATTTATAAAGTTACAGGTTAGCAATGCCCATTGACGTGGCTAATAAATAAACAAACTTCATGTCAGTGAATTTCATTTCATCATGCAGATGTACAAGGTTGTGGATAATGTGAAATTTAAAATGATATGTACCACCATAACACGTCTTAAACGTGTAGAATGAAATGATTGGGCTCTGTATTGTTACTCGCAAAAATAAAAATATATGTGATATATTGTTTCAACCTCCACTTTCCGCAGCTCGCTTAAGAGAGACTCTGATGGATGTGTAATTGTCTTGATAATTTGAGACCTCTGAAATGCAGAAGATAGAAAGTTGCCATCAAGTTTTCTGATATAATCATAAGTAAGTACTAATCATCAAGAAAATGAACACTAACATAGCTGTCAACAAGTGTTTGAAGGTCAAGCTGCACTCTTCCCAGTAAAGACAATGTACCCCCTGCAGATTGATTAAAAAATATTTTAGAAATTAACGTTTCTTTGTAGTCATTTTCATATCAAATAATGGACTCCACTCAGAAAGTCTTGGACTTAATTCTCTTCAGAGATCTATTATCTAAGATATAAATTCATAATCGAGATAAACATCAGACCTTGTCTGTTTCAAATCATCAGAAGATTGACTCTGGCTCACAGAAAAATTGACAGGATAACAATTAAGAGGTTTCATTTGGTTAGATTAAAAAAAACCCTATCAAAGAAAATAAATAAATGTATTGCTGTCACTCAAAGTTCAATCAAAAATCAACTTGCACGTATGCATAGAGGAACTGGCTCGCTCACCACTTTCTCCATCAGCATGCACTGCAGTTTTCTCCAATAAACAATTACCCATCTCCAGCAGTGACTCCGAGAACTCTGCAAATGAAAATTTAATATCTTGTTGACATAAAGTTTAAGTATATAAACAAAGTGTTCACAAAGATATGCAAAAATCATATCATCTAAACGTGCATGCTCTCAGATAATGGATTTATTTCTATAAGAAACAATTCGCTAGATACCTTCTGTTCAAACCACTTAGACCTCTTTTAAGTTTCAAAGTTCCACTTGCCAACTTTTCAAACAGGTGAGAAGTAGAGGTCATATTTGTAACATGTAAGGTTATTTTCATACCTATGCACGCATATTATTGCAACATTACCACAATCTCTCCACTCATTTCTTTGAGAAAATCAACACACCCCTGTTTTATTTTCATTTTTTTCTTTCTGATATATTTCATTTACTAATACAAATGGACACTATATTAAAAGGTTAAGATATATGGTGGAAGGTAATGTCAGTCAAAGATTATAAAATGATCCCATACGGAACATCAAATGCTTTTTCCAACAGGACTGCTCATTAAAATGAACATGAAACACTAACCACTTAAATGTTTCAAACCCATTGTATCTCATAACATAATAAGCTTAAAAAATATAGTTAGTTTACTGAGGTCATCTCAAGCTAAAACTTCATGTAAATTTTCACCATTCATGTTGGGCGCCTCCTCTACCTCCTAATTTTTCCTACTCCCAGCCTTTGCTATTTTTCTCATAACTTAGGTGCGTTCCAACCCCATTTTACATTCTTTCAGAAACACTTGACAAGTGTTGTATCAGGTCTTGAAAGTACACATGTCTCGCTACAAACTTGAACATAAATAGAGGCATCATGAACTTAGGTGAGAAAAGACTAAGAGCATACAGTGGAGCTTTTCTATGATCTAACTTTAAGCAATACACATCTGAGGCTCTTGAACTCCCAATAATGTAAGCTTAAATGCTCCAAAAATTAATAAAAAAAATAAAAATGGGACAAACTACTAAGCAAGACAGTAGATATTTAACTCAGAGAGGGTTAACTGTAAATCATCACAGCAACATAAGTGTGAACATGTCCTTCAGTGTACGATACCTATACTAAAATGTATAACTCCCAAGTAACATATTGCTTACGGAAAAAATACCATAAGCGCTATTCGCTGTTGCAGCAGCCGCAGAAAGCAATCCATCATAGCATGTTCTCATGTCTTTCATATCCTGCAAGTACAATGCAACAATCAAACATAAGACATGGTGTAAGATCCTGCAGAATAAAAGAATGCAGGCAAATGCTTTAATTATGGCCAGTTCAATTATCAGTATCTAATAAGCATCAACCTGAAAGAGGAGATATAAAATAAAACAGTAAGACATCGTAACAATTTTACTTGTTCACAATAACCCACTAATGTGTAATTAACACTGACCAAACTGAGTCCAGTAACCTCAATAATATATGAATGTTCGGCAAACTCGGATAGAGGGAAAGGGAAAAAAAAAAAAAGTTGATGTATTTCGAATATTTTTAGTCGAAGGCCCACATATATAAACTAGAAATACGATTAGAGGGTTATGCCCTAAATAATCACCCAACTCAATGGACTGCCAATCAGCACTGACTAAGCCGATGCACCACATGCCCATGAAAATGACCTAGGACCTCAATTTCATCAAACAGTCGCTCAAGAACTACGAAAAGAAAAATAAAAACGAACACAATAATCGGACAAGCGCGCGCACCTTTGCTGCTTGAGTCAACCCATCGATATGCACCGAGATATGGTGATCCCAATTTTCTTCCACCACGCTCTTATTCAGCCCCAATTTTTTCAGCTTACCCAGAGGTGATTTCATACTCGAGCTACTATTAACTCACTGAGAGATTGTAACTCCTCTCACGCTTGGAACTAACAGGTCGAGATCCTTGTATTTCCCAAATCAAAGATCAACTGAAAAGTGAACAGTGAAATGGAGGAGTAGAATATATTATACAATTTGGAGAGAGTAAAGAGAAGAAAATTCTAACGTTATTCGCCGAAATTGAAAAAGGGCACTTGTTGCTTGTCACAGACTTCATATAGTGACTGACCTCTCGTATTCAATGTCCTTTTGCGTAATTAGATTGGTCAAAGAGTGAAGAATCTTCTCCTTTTGCCTTCTCTACAGTGTTGTTCAGTGATAACTCAAGTCGCGTAGGAGAGTTCGTACTGTCATAAAGGCTGGAAATGCTTTGGCTACCAAGTCCGTCCCAAGTGCACGCTTGTTTATAATTTTTTTATTAGTTTTTTGGTTTATTAAGTTTGAACAAGTCCCAAGTGCACGCTTGTTTATAATTTTTTATTAATAGTTTTTTGGTTTATTAAGTTTGAAAAAGTTGGCTGAGTTACGTTTGAGTAAGATTTTGAGTTTATATTAAAATATTTCTATTATTCTTCCATTTTATTTAGTCTTTTACGTAATAAAATCCCTTAATTCTGGAAATTAATTATAATTTTCTAGTATGAAATCAATCACATATGCACATAAATAGTGATCATCTACCCTTATGCTAACAAACAAAACAAGAAATCATGAACTGAATAATAAATAAGAATGAAGAAATTAATATCGAATCATAAATAATATCAAAGTACAACAACCATAAGATCCTAAAAGTTTAGCCTCTCAATATTTTTATATAACTAGAAAGGTATAAATAAAATATGAGTTCAAGATTCAAGAATAAAAGAAAGAAAATAGGAGTTTAACCGCCTTTTCAATATCCTTTTTCTTGTGTTCCCTTGCTCATCTTTGAGGTATTTTTCGCTTTTCACGTACCCAAAACTCCTATCCAGCTCTCAAACGGTAGCTTGCTTGGCTCTACAGAATCCTTGGCCCTTGTCTAGTCTGACGCAATCGTGGGTCCAAACGAGTCCCAACTTGACTCCGACCCATTGGTCATGGTTTCTCAGCCGTTTATATGTTGTTTGTTAGTTTGTATACTCAAAATTTTGCTTTGGCCCATACCAATTTATATTTTCAATGAGAATCATATTTAGTCAAAAGTGTTTATGTTTTATTTTATATATGATAGATAATGCAGATTGTTAACTTATGTTATATAATAGATAAATGGTGTGTTGTGTGACTTGTGTCACACAGAAGATTATATGATCGGTTCCTTATAAAATGTAAATGCGGTTCACAACCAAGATAGCAATGTATAAACTATTGAAATAGTTGTAGTATAATTTGGAATTACTTTATCTTAACTAATAAATTATATTAGTACACATTTTATACTAATTTAATAAAAGAATTATACCTCAATTATTACTCGTCCTTTTAATTCAGATATAATATGAACACATATATTCAATATGTATTTATTTTATTTATCAAAGAGTGAAATTAAAACTAGTAAGTCAATAGACTCGGCGAATTGAGAAGTAGGTATTGCTTATATGGTGTGTTGTTGATTATAGAAGGAATCAACGTCTTGATGAATCGATTGATGTTGTCCCCGAAATGAGATCATAAAGATTATTATGTAAACACTGCAGGTAGATTTAATTAAGCATAATAATAAAGTTGACCGGTATGAGTTTTGCAGATAAATGATGTTATGTCATTAAATTAATTAGTCGAGGAGAAGAGCAGCGTGGGAGCCGGCGGCGGAGGTTGATTCGTAGAGGAGGAGCAGTAGGGTTTTCGGCGAGGTCGATTCGCAGGTGAGAAGAGGAGCAAAACAACAAATGCGCGAACGGATGAACGGACATGACCCTCTTTTCTCTTTATTTTTCCTGAAGATGGGGAATAGTAAATACCTATTTCCCGAAGGATCGACATACCGAGAAGGAGAGGAGCAACGGGTGATTGAATGGGTGTCTCTTCTCTCGATTGAATTGGTAGAATTGTTTAGCAAACGGATGGGAGCCACATTTTTCTCTCTCGATTCATGACGAGTTAACGGGTGCTTNAAACACTTAGCACTCTTGAAACCTTCTTCTCACTGTACTTTTGCCAAAGACGAGGAATAGTGAAAAATGTGGGGGTAAATTGGGACAAACGTGCCAAAATGGAGAGAGAATAAAAAATTGGGTGTTAGTAGAAACAATTTGTTTAGGATGATATTCATATCTATGGGATGTTTGCATGCATGTATGTCGAGTGCATTCTTGGGGAGGTCTTTCCAATGAGACCTTGTCAACGAGTAATCACATAATGCAGACATAAAATAACATTAGCTATTTTTGCGTACAACGTGGTTGAGGATTGAGTATTGTGGTTTATTGTAAGTTGAATTTGTTGACACTTGCTATTTTAGTGAGGTGGTCGAATATTTCTTGTTAGTTTTGAAAACTAGGTTGATTGAGTTTCGTGGTTGTTTAAAAGTTGGGTTTGTTGATATTGGACATTTCGTTGAGGTTGATGAATGTGTCTTGGGAATGAATGCATACTTGGTTTATTGAGTACTGTGGTTGTTTGTATGTTTGGTTTGTTAATACTGGTAATTTCGTTGAGGTTATTGAATGTGTCTTGTTACTTCTGAAAACTTGGTTGATTGAATATTGTGGTTGGTTGTGCGTTGAGTTTGTTGACATTGGGAACTTGATTGTATGTGACAGTTTCTAGGAGATCCAAAAACATTTTGGAAAAAGTTTCTTTTCATTTTGCTAAAAATATTTTCTTTTGTTCAATTTTCCCCAAAAATCATTTATGGAATATTGATTTTTCTTATGAAATTTCAAAAATATTTATTATATTCCAGAAATCGTTTTCGGAAGGAAATATTTATTCCAAAAATATTTGTTCCAGATTCCCTTAATGGAATGAAATATTGTTCCAGAATTTGTTTCTCAAACATAATTTTTTTTTTTTTTATGATTTTATAGAAAATATTTCTTTCATTCCATAAAAGATTTTCAGAACAATATTTCATTGCTGAAATCGTTTCTGCAAATATTAGTTTTTCTTCTCAAATTCTGAAATATTTTCTTATATTCCAGATCTAGAATGAAATATTATTCTAGGAATCGTTTCTGGAATGAAATATATTGTTCCAGATATAATTTCTGAGATAGATTTTTTTTTTCTTTTGGATTTTATAGAATTTTCTTTTTTCATTCCAGAAACAATTTTTTAGAACAACATTTCATTCCAGAAATCGTTTCTTGAAATATTGATTTTTCTTCTGAAATTTCTGAAATATTCCAAAAATTGTTCTTGAATGAAATATTGTTCCAGAAGTATTTCATTCCAGAAATTGTTTCTGGAATACAATATTATTCCATAAATCATTTATGGGACATAATTATTTCTATTGAATTTGTAGAAAATATTTTCTTTCATTTTAGAAATGATTTGTGGAACAATATTTCATTCTGGAAATCATTTCTGGAAATATTGATTTTTCTTCTGAAATTCAAACAATATTTTCTTATATTCCAGAAATTGTTTTGAAATGAAATATTATTACAGAAATCATTTCCGGAATATTTCATTCCATAAATCATTTTTTGGAATTAAATGTTGTTCCAAAAATCGTTTATGGGACAGAAATATTTTTACCTGATTTAATAAAAATAATTTATGTCATTCCAGAAATGATTTCTAGAACAATATTTCATTCTAGAAGTCATTACTGGAAACAATGACTTTGTCTGAAATTAGAAATATTATCTTATATAATGTACTATTGCAAAAGAAGTTTTATTTGAGTCTTTTTAACCATTATTTATGAGTTTTTTATTTTTTAAATTTTTTCGTGTACCTTAGTACACACCCTTTCAGTCTTTTTTCTTCTGTTTCAAAATTTAATTTCACCATCAAATTCTTAATAAACATTAAATAATGGTGCACTATGAAAAAAGAAATATTATCTGAGCCTTTTTAACCATTATCTATGAGTTTTTTCGGTTTTAAATTTTATCCTGAACAATATATTTCAATACATAAATGATTTCTGGAACAATATTTCATTCCATAAACCTTTTCTGGAATTATTTATTTTTCTTTTGAAATTCAGAAATATTTTCTTATATTCCAGAAATCATTTCTGGAATGAAATATTTATTCCAGAAATCGTTTGTGGAATGCAATATTGTTCCGAGCCGCGGCTGACTTACCCTTTTGGCCAATTGGAGTTGAGGGTCCAACCGACATTCAACCCACCTCCCAGCCAGTTGGGAGACATCATCCGGCTGTGAGACACTCCACTTGCCAGGCTGCCAAGCTCCCACGTCCAGACCGCAACTGAGATTCGAGTTGCATCTGACCTATCCTCTCGGCTAACTGGAGTTGAGCGTCTAATCGACCTTCAACCCGTTTCGCAACCGGCTGTGAGACGTCAACCGGATGGGAGACACTCCACTTGCCAAGCTTGCACGTCTAGGCCGCGGTTGAGATCCGAGCTGCAGCTGACCTACCCTTTTGGCCAACTGGAGTTGAGCGTCCAATCGGCCTCCAACCCACTTACCAACCTGCTATGAGACGTCAACCAACTTCCACTTTGCATATCAACTAGATGTCACTCTTGAGCCACAATTCAATCTTGCCAATATATGAGCACCCAACCTCGACCTTGACATCCAACCTTAACCTCATGCCTCTTTTCAAATGCCCGACCACCGACGACCAACCACCAACGACCGAACACCACAAACCGATTACCGACAATCGGCTATCATCCAACGTCCTCAGCTCTGGCAGAAGGCGAAATCTGACGACCAGAATTCTCACCCGAGCCCTAAAACTTCAATTTCTTCAAAATTTTGACCACACAAGCTTAAGATGATGATTCTCCGAAAAAGTATTTGCTTACCCTTCTTTGAGACATTATTTGAGAATTTTGGATTTGTTGTTGTAATGAGCTCTCGTGGGGTTGTATTTTGTGTTTGATGGGTCTACTTCTGGATCTGAAGTGAACCGGTAGTTTTGAGCTCCGATCCGCCTTTGAATCGTTGCTAGACCGTCGTAAACACCTGCAAGAACTCAACGCCGGAAGTGTTTCCGATGTAGAGCCTCCGACGCTCAAGTCAGTATGTGGAAAAGATGAAGAAGAGGGCTGCTCTGAGAGAGCAGCACGCAGCAGGAGAGGAAAGTGTATGGAATGAATGAGAGTCAGGTTTTAGGGTTACCTCACCTCCTTTATATAGGAGGAAACACTTACTTGAAGTACCCAAAATGCCCTGGTCGACTTACTTGAAATGTACGAAATGCCCCGGTTGGTTCGTCTCCCCTCTCTACTTAGTCATCACAGGATTCCTTCTTATCCATTAGAGAATATAAGACATCAAGAGATAGATACCGTAAGTGTGCGGAGTCGTCATTATGTTTTGGGTCTCGAGCCGTATGGAGTCGACCTCAAGCACTGGGAGGTCGACTTAGGATCATGTGAGTATTCGAAGGCTACGCTTGTTCGTCTTCTGGGTGGAAGTCGACTTCAGGGCTGACTTAGAGAAGTCCACTTTGGCGTTGCCGACTTTGGTCAGACCGGAGAGGTCGACATGCAGATGGTTTCGACCCGTCGTCCCGGTCGAGTTGTTAGTACTTGGGCCGGTATATGATAATATGGCTATATCATCTAGTCCTCCCCCCACAAAAAAAAATTACTCTAAGCGATCTAGAGCTTAAGAGTAAATTTGTTAGTCAGGTACTCCCATGGATTCTGCTCGTTATTTCTTTCTCGGCATCGAGATTTTCAGGACATTCCTACTCGACTCGCTATAGTCGTCTTTCACCTTAACCGTATTTCTCCAAGTTGAAAATTGGTCCTGACCACCACGGTATGATTAAGAAAATACGGCCTCAACTTCCTGGTCGTTATTACTAATGTTAAAGCAGTTTTCTCGACTTCAGTGTATCTCGTCTCTGCCCCTTGGAGTACTTGACTTGTATAATATATCGGCTGCTGAGAACCTCCTTCTTCTCGCAGCAGCACCGAGCTCAAAGAGACTGACCCTACTAAAACGTACAATACCAACTCGTCACCAGGCTCTGGTTTCGTAAGCAAAAGCAACTCACTCAGGAACTCCTTCAATTTCTCAAATGCCATTTGCGCCTCGTCACTCCACAAGAAAGTCGACCTTTTCTTGATCAATTTGAAGAAAGGGAATTTTTCTCAGCTGCTCGAGCAACGAACCTGCTCAACCCCGCGATTCTTCCCGTAAGAACTTGCACTTCTCGAATGTTTCGCGGTGGGACCATGTTGAGTATGGCCTTTACCTTATCCTTGTTCAGTTCTATTTCTCGTTCTGTGACGACATATCCCAAGAATCGTCCAGCCCTTACTCCAAAGGCACATTTGCTTGGGTTCAGCTTCATCCCAAACGCTCTAAGGGTTTTGAACATTTCCCTTAGATCGTCGGGGTGTGATGTCGAGGATTTGCTCTTCACCAGGATATCGTCCACGTACACTTCCATATTTCGCCCAATTTGAGATTTGAACATATGATCCATCAATCTTTGGTAGGTTGCCCCTGCATTCTTGAGTCCGAAGGGCATGACGACATAGCAGTATGTCCCTTTGCCCGTCACGAAGCTCACCTTACTTTGATTCTCGGGTGCCAAAGGAATTTGATGATATCCCTGAGATGCGTCCATCATACTCAACAACTCGCAGCCCTCAGTGGAGTCGACCAGCTGGTCGATTCTTGGTATAGGATAATGATCTTTCGGGCACGCCAGATTTAAGTCGCGGAAGTCGATACACATGAGCCATTTGTTCAATGCTTTTCTCACCATTACTGCGTTGGATATCCATTTGGGGAATTGGATTTCTTTGATGTGCTTGGCTTTCAGCAACTTATCCACCTCGACTTCAATGGCTTTGTCGATTTCAGCTCCGTGGTGTTGTGTAAGTCGCTGCTTCACAGGTTTCCTTAAAGGGTCGACGTTAAGATTATACTCCATGACCTCCGGGTCGATCCATGTCAGCTCCTCATGAGAAAAGGCAAATTGTCCCTAAATTCCTTTAGCAATGCCACCAATTGATTTCTCAAATCGTCCTCGAGTTCCTTCCCGACTTTGGTGGTTTGATCTTCTCTTTCTCCAATTTGAATCTCCATCAATTCTCTGTGCGGCTCGAGATCGCTTCCCCTCAGCCTCTTTTCGTTCGACATTGGTTTCTTCCCTTCTTTGATTTCGGCTCGTTGGTTGGTTTTTACTGCTATTTGGTAACATGTTCTCGACAACTTTTGGTCTTCTCGAGCTTCTCCCACTCGATCTCCAATAGGGAACTTTAATCTCATGTGATAAGCCGATACCACAGCCTGGAAAGCGTTGAGTGTCGGCCTCCCCAGAATCACATTGTAAGCCGACTCGACGTCGACTACCACAAATCTCACCATCTTCACTTTTCTCAAGTCGCCTTCCCCCAGGACGACAGCGAGCATGGTTTCTCCCAGGGGTGCGACCTCCGATCCATTGAGTCCAAAGAGTGATGTGTGTAGAGGTGTGAGCTCTATGTCGAGTTCCATTCTTTTGAGGCAATCGTAAAAATTACATTCACCGAACTTCCTATATCAACGAACACTCTTTGCACTTCGTATCCCGACACTTGGGTTGCTATCATCAGGGAATCGTTGTGTAGCCTCTCGACCTCTCCCACGTCGGCCGGCCCAAAGTTCAGTACTGGTCCATTCTCATCGACTTGTTGCACTTCGACCTTTGCATACCGTCCTCGAGCATGCGCCTTCCTTACTTGATTTGAGTCTCCATCTGTCGGCCCACCAAATATCATATAAATTACTCCTCTTTTCGGGGGGAGTTCGTCCTTCTCTGGTGATCTCGACCTCTTGCGAGGACTCTTGCTTCTCTCCCTTCGCCTACTCGACCTTTCACGATCCTTGTATATAAATTCTTTCAGATGACCCGCTTTAATCAACCTTTTGATCTCGTCTTTGAAGTGTCTGCAATCATCAGTGTTATGCCCATAATCTTTGTGGAATCGACAATACAAATTGCTTTTCGGCTTCGCGGGTCCATGTTTTCTCGTTCGCGGCCAGCGCACCACGTCCTCGCGCTCCCTCTCCATGACTTCCAATATTCTCCCTCTCCATGACTTCCAATATTCTTGCATGTGGAGTCTACAAGGGTGTGTATTGAATCGGCCTCCATCCCCTAGATCGTCTGTCACCTCTATCTGCTCGCGGGGACCCTCTCCTTTCCCCCGTCGAGTGAGATTTCTTTTCCTTCTTGTCGTCTCTGCTTTCTGTCTGGGCTATCTCTGCGTTTTGCAGATAGTGGGCCTCAACTTCTTTGACGTTCATATACTTCGCACATATTCCCAAAACCTCATCGAAGTTCCTAGCAGGTCGCTTTGCCAAGGAGTTCTTGCACAATCCCGGTAACGGCCCCATCGTTAGTCCTCCCGAATTGATCTCTTCCGTCGTCGTGGGCACGTCGACACATGCCCTTGTGAATCTCGCCACATAATCTCGCAGCGACTCTCCCTTTCTCTGCTGCATGCCAATCAATGAAAGATAAGATTTCTTCTGGACTGTGACACTCGCGAATTGATTAAGGAAGCTCGAATTGAAGCCATCAAAATCTTGGATCGACCCAACTGGCAATTGATGGAACCAGTCTTGAGCCGACCCATTCAAAGTCGTCAGAAAAGCACGACACTGCACAAGATCACTATAGCGATTGAGTACCGCCATCTTCTCAAAACTTCTCAGACGTCGAGACGGATCAGTCGATCCGTCATACCATATGTTTAATTCCCTAAAAACCTGTGGCAAGTCGGCCCTCATATGTGTTGTGAGAATGGGTGCTCCCTCGCACCCCTGCTCTTCTTTCCCCCTACTCGAGCCTGCAAATCGCGAACTTGGGCCATCAACTGTTCCAACGTTTCGTCTCATGCTTGTGGGTTGACAGTTCGGATGGAAGACTCCTCCTCTTCCGCCCTCTTATTGTGTTGCTCGTTCAACTGGGCATGTTGTTTGACCCGAGGCTGTTGCTCGATGTAACATCCCGCCTTATCTAACTTTTCTGAATAAAGTTTTCGCGATTATCTTCGAAAGATAGAGATACTGTTTTCGAAAATATTGAAACTTAACTTGCGGGATATTACTTACTTACTAACACGACTTCTTACTTTTTCTTTCTTTTACTCATGAATATATCAACATATAAAATCTAACTGGAGAATATAAATAAGTAATAATTATACATAACATAATTATACATACATACTTATTGTTCTGGTTTATCGGTACAGAAACATAAATAAAATATAATCATAAATATTTTAATACAAACCAACATAAACACACATATAATAATTGTCCAGCTTTATTCTTACATCACCACACCACTGCTCGGCTCACGCTCAATGCTGAACTCCATCACCTAAAAAACATAATGGGGGCGTGAGCAAAACCACTATGCTCCGTAAAAACCAACACTGAATAAACAGCACATATAATCCCATATCATGAACTAAGTATATACATAAATAAAACTTTACTTTACTGATGCAACATCCGGGAACTGTCCGGATTATCATGTGATCACACTCTGGGGGTGGCCTCCCCAGAAACCCAGGATGGGAAAACCTTCCATACCGGGTGATCATAAACTCATCTTAACTGGACCACGAACGGAAACTTGACCGTTCGGGTAAAAATATCTACATACATACCTCATAAATGGTACAAGATTATAAGCAATGTAATACCCAGTGTAGTTCCCCCACCTGATATGTTGAAAAGACTTTGCAAGTGCTGAATAACTGATGTAGCTGTTGGAGGCTCGACTCTCCACAACTACCACATATACAAACAAATATATCTAAGTATATTTTTCTAAAAATCACAAATATCTCTAAAATTTATTAAACTTGATATTTAAATAGTAGATATATTTATATATATTCTCTTATAAAATTTTAGATCAAAAGCACTTCAATAGCTCAAACCACTCAAGTGTTAAAATTAATATATAATTATGCTAATTTTTACGCCTAACTTCAAATAATTTAAAAAATTCACCTACTTATCATATCAAGTTTAAACTTGGTCATCTTGAAAAAAATTTCACATTAAAAACTTGAATGTGGAGTGAGTTCTATCACATATAAAATCAGCCTATTAGGCATGGATTTTAGCATTTTTAACTCCTTCATTTCTCAACATAAGATTCTGAAATTTAACAGGTAAACTCTTAACATATAGATATACATGTCATTAAAATTTCACATTTTTCTCATGCATATAAGTTGACTTATTCGAGTTTAAAATAAACAGTTGAAACTTGGTATAAAAATTTAATTTACATGATATACCTTAAAAATCATTTATTCAAGCTATACTTGATTGCCTAAATCGGCCGCTTCGCCTCCTCTGACGACGGCATCGTCTCGGCCAGGGGTCGTCCTTGACTGCTTGGCCCCCCGGTAAGTGTGGCTCCATTTGCGACTCGGGTGCTTCTCGATTGGGGTCCGTTCGATTGGCGGCAGAGGTGGCTTTGGTTGGCGTCGGTGGCTTCCAGGCGCGGCGTCTTGCAGGTGTTTCTTGTCATCTCGACCGTCGGTGGGAGCAGCTCCGTGGAGGTTTGTCGGTTTCAATTTCGTTACTTCTTTTGTCGATTGGGCTGTGCTTCTCCGGCGAGCTTGCCTGCGCCGGTGGGGCTGTGATTCTGCTCGTCGGAGCTCTGAGTTTGTATGGAGTGACGCTCGTACTGAGGGGGGGCCGGGGCTCCGGTTGCTGCGGCTTGACTGTCACGGTGGCTGGGGTTGAGGGTGCAATTAACCTTTGTGCGAGCCCGCCTGCCTAGTGGTGTTAGGCGGCGGGGGACCAGGTTCTTTCGGGCTCGTTGAGTTCGGGTGGGGCTGGGTGAAGGTCGGCCGTGGCTCTTTCGGTTGACGATGGGTCGATTCTGGGATCGATTCGGGGCTCGATTTCTTCTACTGTATAGGCAGTATGCAGTTTCGGTAGCGGATTCTCGGGCTGGGACCTTTCTTGTGTCGATCGTCCACTGCTGGTTGGGATCTGTTTGTTCGTAGGGGGAGGGCTCCGTTGATTTTGTTTCTTTAGGTTATTTCTTGTTTTTGCTTGTGGTTTGTGTCTAGGTTCATGTTTTTGGTTTGGGCTGTTTGGCCTCTGTGCGTTCGGGTGTCACATTTATTATCCTGTTGGGATCCGACACTCGGGTATTACCGTGTTGCGGTCTTTTTAGTTGTTTTAGTTGTTCGAGTTGTTTTAGTTGGTTAGTTTAGTTGCGAGCTTTATTCTAGTGTTTCTAGTCGGGACTCTAGGCGGTCTTCTGACCTGTCCTCCCATTTTTTCAGCTGTTGGCTGCTGTGTATTCAGCCGTTAGCTGCTGTGTATTCGCACATTTGTGCATTTTGATTTATAATATAATCTATCGTTTTGGGAAAAAAAAAAGTTATACTTAACCAAATGACCTAATTCTTGTTCCTATATAATCATCATTTGCACAAGAAATAACCATATGAAGTATACTATCCCAAGTTATTCATATTATGTTAAAATTTAAATCAAAACAGGACATATATAACATGGAATTGAGCTGGATATAACTTATCATTTTTCATGCTTAAATTTTCGTAAAATTTAAATATGCATGACATGTAAAATACATAATTATACACTTAATCTCAAATACAACACATGATAAAAATTTAGCATCTAACCTCCTTCAAGAAATTTGAAAATAAAACTCCGGAAGTTGATCTCGACCTATCTTCAGCAAGATTACTCTCGGTTTTTCTTCCTCACTCTATAGCTAAGACTTTGCTTATTTTGGTGTGATTTTTGGTTCTAAGCTTATGCCCCTTTATATAGAGGAGAAAAGGAGACAACATCACCTTCTTCACATCAACACTCCATCATAATAAACTCATTAGGGCATTGCCATTAATGTTTTTCTAAAATCTTGCAAAATTGTGAGTAAGCTTTGAAAAGTACTTGTAATGCATGATTCATCTTGTATATATCAAGAAAAAACCTTTCTCTTTGACTACGTCTTGATATGGCTCGAAATTAAGCTAAAATGACTCATTTATTACTTAAGAATACTTAGAAAATTTTTTATAAAAATAAATAAAGATAATAAATGGAATTCATAACTTGTAAACTTCTCCAATCTATAATCAATAATTAGAAAAGACCATCATGTGATCCTAATCTTATTTCTATGATAAAATTCGTGAATTCTTGAAAAATATTGAATTTACGGAACCGAATTCCGACTTAAAACGAACGATTACCGTAAAATCGAAAATTTTAAATTTCTCCCTTTTGCTTTCTGCATTTTTCCTATTTATGCTGAAAAATTTTATTCTTATCATTCCCCAACTTATAATAACATATCACATGATTTATTTATCAATATCAAGAAATTTCATGAGAAATAATATGGTTTAAATCTAACACTTTATTTATTTTAAAAAAAACAATATCACTTACTATTTATTTATTTATTTATTTTTAAAATTGTGCTGATTTCCTTTCTCAAAATCCATGTTAAAGTTCATCTTGATGGTTACTAAATATATATATAAATATAATTTTTTTTTTTTGAAAGCGAAATCGAAATCGGACTTAAATTCCGACAACAACCGAAAACCGAAAAAACTTGAATATTTAGAATATATTCTTAATAATTTAAATAAACCATCTTGTCTAAATCAAATAGAAACTTATAACTTATCAATTTAATCACATACTTAGAAAATTTATATCATTTAGAAGACTAACTAAATTTTTATGAAAAACACTTCCGATTTCACTTTAAAGTCGAGCAAAGTGAATCGGTTTTATTTATTAACTGAACGGGGCGTTACACTCGACCCATGGGTTCTGCTCAACTCGAGGATTCTGCTCGACCCACGGGTTTCGCTTGCATTGTTTGTCTAATCTGGGTGGCCATAGCTTCGGCAATCATCTTTTTCATCTCACTCATCGTTACTGCCAGTGTTTGCTCCTCGACGTGGGGTTGTGTTTGCGTCTGCTCTGGCACTTCCTGAATTTGTTTTCCTTCACGTCGAGGCATCTCCGTTAGCTCCTTCTCTCCACTCCTGAACTAGGGTTCATCGTTTGACTGGTTCCTCCTTGGGTCAACACTTGGATCTTGACTCCAGGTGGGGTAATGGGCGTTTCTTTCCCTAGATTCATTCCCGACGGTGGGTGTCCTCCGAATGGTGGTAACCCAACATTTGCAACACTGGTGGTTTTGATGTTGGAAACACTTGGTTTGATTTGGTGGGTGTTGTTGATGGTGAAGAACACGTTGTTAAATAAGGGCACACAAGGTGTTTGAGGGGGACACAACATTGTTGTCGCTATCTTTACCATCTTCCACTATAAGTATATCATCTTCTTCAATAATTAAGTTTGAATCGTCATTGCTATCATCCATCTCATCTAGGATGTCGTCATTGCCACAAGAATTATCATTGTTGTTCACCTCATTATTGAAAGCATTAGAATATTGCTGATCAACATCACCTTCATAATTCTCCGCATGAGATATTTATGGTTGACTGTATAAGTTCATAATAGATGGATACACAACACCATATAGATAGAGAGGTGGACCTTGTGCAGCAACTAAATTCATAAATTCACCTTATCCCCCGATATAGCTATATGAAGAATGCATTGGCATAATTGGCTGATTATATGGACCCAAACTATTTTTCTCCTGTAGTGTAACATAAATGGTAGGTATTGTGAACATGTCAAACACATTTCAGAGATCTGATTCACAGGAGATTCGCCATTTCTCCAACTGTCCGTTATCATTGGCCATTAAAAAGTGAAATTGGTAGTCATACATATTTCTATCTCCACGAACAATGTTAGGTAGGTATTGTGAACATGTCAAACCCGATTTATAAAAGTTTCATATGATGAAGTCTAAAGACACCAAACTCATCTTTCTCTAGCCATTTTCTACACTTTCCCATCCCAAAAGTTGTTGTGAACAATTCGGATAGTATCAACGTCCATCTTTAAATAAATAAATAAAAAAAAACTTTCTTCATACCAACATTTTCTTGAAAATAAAATATCTAATTCCTAGAAATTATTTCTATAGCCAAAAAAAGTGTGGATTCCTCTCTTCCATGAGAGCAATAAATTCCTCAGTACGAGCAAAAATTCCTGTGGATTATAGCACCATAATCCCTTGAATGAGGCGCAATCGTTTCAGCATAGTACTACCTTGCTGCTAACACTTGTACATCTTTTTTTCTCTCTATTGCATCCTTTTTATTCAAATTGGTGCGGACTAGGGTTTTCTTATGATTTCCTAATTTTGGTTCAATCTTCGATCATGGACGAAGGAGAGGACCTGGTGCATAAACTGGGTTACTTCCACCTCTCTGCTAAAGAGGCCATTCTTATTCCAATTGAAACTGAAGATATTCAATTCAGTGCCGAGGAATGTCGTAAAAGTCTTTTTGGCAAAATCATAGGGCAAAAACAGGCACATGTGGCTGTTCTTCAGAGAACAATAAATCTTATATGGCAAATTAAAGGATCGGTTGGTGTCAAGGAGCTCAGCCCTAACTTTTTTCAATTCCTTTTCTCCGATATTGATGATAAACAGAAGGTGGCAAAAGGAATTGCTTGGAGTTTCGAGAACCAAGCGCTAATCCTGCGTGATTGGGAAGAAGACATACATGCAAACCATCCCACCGTTGATGAAATGGATGTTTGGGTACAAGTGTGGAACTTGCTAATCAATTGGATGTCTGAAGAAGTGGGTATGAAAATTGGAAAATCCTTCAAAAGAACCAAGACCATCTCAATCCCACAAGGTGGATTCTTGGCAAGCAAATGTATGAGACTCTTAGTAGTGATGGACATCACTCACCTTTAATGAGATGTGCTAGCTAACAACAAGGGAACAAAAAAATCATTGTGGATTTCAAATATGAAAAGCTACCAAATCTATGCTATTACTGTGGCCTCCTAGGCCATCTGGGCAGGTCATGTGCACAAAGAACATCTGATATTGCGGAAGGGAAAATATCAGCAGGTTTGTATGGTGAATGGCTCAGGGCTCACGATACTCCTCATTCATCCAATCAAAACCCATTCAATGACCACTTTAACTCCCCAAAACCCAATGACACCCCGACCGGTAAGCCCTCTTCAGAAACCAGCAACACCCCACCTTCACAACAGCGTCCTATCAATTCCTCAATAATAGATAAACTAGAATCAAGCCACAACAACCCAATTTCACTAACTTCAAATGACTTAGAAACAACACCACATCCATCCTCTCCAAAAGCTGCCCAACCATCACCAATAATACCACAACTGTCACCCCCTCCTAAACCAACGTCAGAAAGTGTTCCAGTCCTTGTTCTAGTGCAAATGGAATTAGAACCAGCATACACACAAATATCCCAGCATGAACCCTCTACCACCTTCTTAGTCCTATCAACTACCCTGGACAACCAAATTACTAACCAATCACCTGCAAAATCCACTCTAGTCACCAAATGCTAGAAAAGGAAGATGTAAGCTAAGCCTACATCCTTAATAATTAAGTAGGAACCCATGACCACCAGGGGCAAAAGGCAATTAAGCTCACAAGAATAAGTACAACTGGCAGATGAGCTGCACCAGACTAAGAAGTTGAAATCAGATGATCAAGAGGTGAAGGAGGCCAACCTGAAATAGCCCCACCCAAGCCAATGAATGTAATTATGTGGAATTGTAGAGGGCTGGGTGAGCTCTCTACAATTTCCCAACTTAAGGAGATGTGGAAGCTCCATAACCCAATTTTGGTTTTTTTGTCAGAAAAAAAAAACATATCACTTTATTAATACTGTTAGTAGAACTATGGGAATCCCTGGCAATTGGTCTTTTGTTGAACCACAAGGGAGAAGTGGTGGTTTGGCTCTTTTTGGAATAATTCTGTTTCTATTAAGCAAATTGTTAAATTGAGTTTTTGTATACAAGTGGAATTCTGGGACCCTGTGTTAGCTGCTTATGTTTGGGGTATTTTTGTGTATTTGAGTAATGATCATAGAACTAGGGCTCTGCAATGGGAATGTCTTGAATAAGAAAAAGCTAACTGGGGAAACATCTGGTTCTTGGGAGGTGATTGGAATGATATCCTTCATTGCACAGACAAAAGAGGGGGAGAGTAAGACCTGATAGCTCAATGCAACAATTTAAGGAATTTGTGGGAAATATGGCCATGCAAGAGCTTGCTCACCAAGGATGCCACTTCACATGGAGCAACAACAGAATAGGGGATGAGTTTGTGGAAGAGAAAATTGACCGGATCTTTGCTTCTCATGATTGCTCAATCATTTACCCAAATGCGGGGGTGTCCAACATCTTCAGGAGCTCTTTAGATACTGTCTACTCTTGTTAGGCTTAAGGCCTGACACCCAACTGCAGAAAAGAAGATTCTGCTTCAACAAGAATTGTCTTGGGAAACAAGGATTAAATGAAGTCATTGAAAATGCCTGGAACTCATCAACAACTGGAACTCCCATGTTTTGCTTCCTTTCTAAGATCAAATCAACAAGGGTGGCTTTGCTTAAATGGAGTAGTGGGTTCAGAGCAGACACTTCTAAGAAGATTGCATTGTTGAATGAGCAACTGACAGCCTTGAGGAATTTGGGGGGTCTAAAAGACTGGAATTTGTGGGACACTATCACAAAATAGTTGGATGAACTACACAAGGAAGAAGAGAAATATTGGCAACAGAAATCCAAGATCTCCTGGCTCAAAGAAGGAGACAAAAACACCAAATATCTCCATGCCACTACCATTTAGAGGAAGAAAAAAATGCCATTACACAGCTCATTAACAATGATGATACCATCTGTGAGACTCAAAAGGCAATTGCAGAGAGTATTGAAGCTTATTACAAGGACCTGTTCACTTCTAGATTTTCTAACCTGAGGGATGACATTATTCAGCATATGCCACCAAAAATCACAGAGGCACATAACAGTGAGTTGACAGCCAAAGTGGAGATGGATGAAGTAAAGCAGACACTCTTCTCTATCAATCCAAACAAAGCTCCTGGAATGGATGGTATGACATTCCTCTTCTTTAAAAAATTTTGGGATACCATTCAATCTGATTTGTACTCTGCAGTTTTGAGCTTTTTTGAATCAGGGCAAATTCTCAAAAGTCTTAATCATACTCTAATCACACTCATTCCCAAAATTTCTCAACCAGATAGAATATCCCACTTCAGGCATATCAGTCTTTGTGGCACCACTTACAAAATTATCTCAAAATTTTTAGCCACTAGACTTCAACCTTGCTTGCCTTATTGCATTTCTGAGAATCAAGCTACATTGTAAGTGATAGGCAGATTCTTGACAATGTTATTGTTGCCCAAGAAGCTGCCCATTTTTTAAAATAAGCTAAGATGGGGAGTTCTTGCTATATGGCCATCAAATTGGATATGTAAAAATCTTTTGATATGGTAGAATGGCCCTGTGTACAATAGACCTTGATTACTTTAGGTTTCCATCATTCATTTGTGAAGTGGATCATTGCATGCATATCCTCCCCTACTTTCTCTTTTAACCTGAATGGCAGCCCTTCTGGTTTTGTTAAACCATCTAGAGGAATTAGACAAAGGGACCCACTGTTCCCTTATATTTTCATTCTCATATCAGAGATTCTCTCTCATATAATAAAAATAGAATGCCATTTAAGTAACTTTAAAGGACTTAAGCTTTTCATGCATGGTCCTACCTTGACCCACTTATTTTTTGCTGATGACACATTGTTGTTTCGCCAAGCCGATGTGAACCAAGCTCACCTTATTCTCAGCATCCTAGACAGGTATAGGCAGTGTTCTGGGCAGCAAATAAATCTCCAAAAATCCTCCATCCTTTTTAGTAAAAATATCCCCTCTCAGGTTAAGCACCAAATCTGTGATATCATGCTTGGCATTTCTTGTCATAATTCAGTCAGATACTTGGGCCTTCCCTTGGGTATTGGACAATCAAAAGTTCAAACCTTCCAACTTATTCTGGACAATGTGGCTACCAAAGTTGCTTCTTGGAATAACAGATTCATATCACTTGCAGGTAATGAAATTCTGTTGAAATCAGTGCTCTCGACTCTACCACTCTATGCCATGTCTTGCTTTCTTGTGCCTAAGACACTGTTCCATAAGATATCCTAAGCTTTTGCAAACTTCTGGTGGAAAAACAAGGCTGACCAGAACAGACCAATCCATTGGATATCTTGGAACTACCTTACTCTTCCCAAATATAAAGGTGGTCTTGGCTTCACAGGTATACTCCTTTCCAACAAAGCTCTCATTGCCAAACAACTCTGGAGGAAACTCAATAGACCTAAATTATTGGTTAGCAAAGTCCTCAAATCAAAATACTTTCCACAAGAGAGCTTATTCACAGTCAAGAAGAAGAAAACAGGCTCATGGTTATGAAATAGCTGGATTGAAGTGAGAGATTCATTAAAAGAAGGTGCTAGATATGAAATAAAGGATGGTAAATGAGTAAAACTTTGGGAATTTCCATGGATACCAACTTTTCTAGGGTTTAAACTCACCTCAACACCCACAGCTTCAACTGCTCATCTCATCTGGGTGAGGGATTTGATGGACCAAAGTGGCAGACAGTGGAATACTCAACTGATACAGGAGATCTTCAATATCACAGAAAGCCAGGCTATTCTAAACATTAAAAGGCTTGACTCTGCTCAGCCAGATAGGTTAGTCTGGGACAGTGGCTCAAATGGTGCATTCTCAGTCTCATCAACCTACTCAAGGCCAGTGGCTGAAAAATGGAAAATCCTGAACTTAGCAGAAAGCAGCAGAGGCCATTCAATCTACATTGCAACTAGAAACAGGAGCTGGGGTCTCAAAGTGAAAGGTAAATTAAAGCATTTCTTATGGAGGTGCATCACCAATACACTGCCTGTTAACTGCAACTTAATAAAGAAGGGCATGGAAGTAGACTGTATTTGTAAAGCATGTGGAGAGCAGCCTGAAACAATAGAGCATTTGTTTTATGAGTGCTCTAAAGCTAGAAGAATCTGGAAACTATCACAGGTTTCTTGGGATGGCTTAAGCTCTCAAACTGACAGCTTAAAGGATAGTGGAATTGTGTCTGTAGCATCAACAAAACTACAACATCATAAGCAAGAATACAACTCTCAACATATATTCTCTGGTGGTTGTGGAAAGCTCGAAACTTGTGGATGTTTAAAGACACCTGGTTGGAGGACAAAGCACTTGTTGATTTAGCATGGAAGAATGGACGGAGTTTGACAGGGTATAGTTGAGTTTTGATTGTATTAGTTATGATTTTGCTGTGATGTTGATAGTGTGCTTGGTTTTTGTACAGATGCTAGTAATTAGTGTGCTGATGTTTTTTGACAGGAGTTATGCTAGGCCTTTAGTGCAGTGGTATAACTCCCTTTTGGTTAGCAAGAGTTTTGGGTTAGCTGGTGGACTCAATGGGAGGACATTGCCATTAGCTAGCCTTAAAACTCTTCTTTGCTTGTTTAGCCTGCTTAGTGCCTGCGGGTTCTTTTTGGTTGTGGCTTTTTGTAGACCAATTGGTCTCCGGTTTGTATAAACGATGTATTCCTTTGTTTCGTTTGAGAATATAACCTCATCGTTTCAAAAAAAAAAAGAAATTATTTTTATGAAATATTATATGAGTCTCAGAAAAGGTTTCTGGAACACAAAATATCTGAGTTTCAAAAATGATTTCTGGAACAAAAATATATGAGTTCCAGAAACGGTTTCTAGAACTCATTTTTTCCCAGAAACGGTTTCTGGAATAAAAATATTTGAGTTCCAAAAATAATTTCTAGAACACATTTTTGACCAGAAACGGTTTTTGAAACAAAAATACATCAGTTTCAGAAACGATTTCTAGAACCCAATTTTTTTTGTTCTGATAAACTGTTTATGCGACAAAATCAAATGTTTTCCAAAAAATGATTTCTAGAACTCAAAATTATTTATAGTATAAAAACTATATTATGATTCCTAGAAATAAATTATAAAATAAATTAATATATCTTTTTTTAACATATTCAAAATAAAATCACAAAAATAGGTTCCAAACAAAATCGGTTCCAAAAATTTCTTCAAAAATTTTTCTAGGACTAAAAAATAAAACTTCATTATAGATAAAAATCAAAAAATTCTTCAAAAATTATGACTTGCTTTGGAAACTAAAAAAAAATTATAAGTGGATGAATTTTTTATGAGGTCGAATTATATACCTTTCTTTTAAAAGGAACCTACTTGTGTGATGGATATGAATTTTGGAATGACCCAAATATTTGGAAGTGAAATGAATTTTAAAAAGTTAAACATATGTGAGTGGCGGGGCCTCAGACCGTTGTCTCTAATTGTATGTACGTTGTCGCCTAGAACCAACCCCGAGAATTCACTTGAACCTCGCGACTGTTGTCCGCGCAGTGAGGAATCTTTCATATCAAGGAAAAATTGCTGATGTGAAAGAGATAATCAAGGAATGAGAGTTATATAAATAGGGGAGATCAGGTCTTATTGATTGGAAATCAGTAGTAATTACGTCATCCAGATCAGGATCACAGGCTATGGTCGTTCAAAGAGTCCAGGATGTCGTGGTGGCCAAGGGTGTGTCTGGGGAGGGCGCGGGCTAGACTCCAGCTGGGGCTGGATTTAGAATTGGTTGACGAGGGAGAATAACTCTCTGGCGGCATATGAAAGATCTCTTTCTCGAAAAGCTTGACCAGCAGTGGGAGGAAAGAGAACCTACCCCAGTCTCGATATATCAAGAAATCGGTCTTATTTTAATTAATAAAAAAATGTAATTATGATGATAAGTTTGTGGGCTCATAATTTTGATATTATTTACATAAGCAATTGTAAAGGAGGTAAATTTTTCAATTTTAAAAAGTTAAACATATGTGAGTGGCGGGGCCTCATATGGACATGTATGGTTTGGTTAGGAAGATGGGCTAATTTAGAAGGTGATGAGTGATTGGTACGTGGAGAAATTTCTATGTTTGGTAAGTCAAATAAGCTAGTTTATAGCTTATTTGGTAAGCTTATAAGCTCACTGTATTCAAATAAGCCTCGTTTGGTAGGACGAACTTTTTTAAAAAGATCGAGCTTATCTCATAAGCCACTTTAGGTAGCTATTCAAATGAACTAGTTGATTTTTTTATTTCAACTGGTTTATCAACTAATTTTACCAAACACTCTTATCATATAAACTAACTTTTCAGCTATAAATCATAAACGTATAAGCTCAAAAATTACATATAAATTATAAGCTAGTTTATCATTTATCAGCTAACTTATCTGCTAGGTATACCAAACATAGTAAAATTGTCGATCTTACCCTCAAATGACTTTTCTATTCAATAACGTGACCATTAATCCTTTTTGTTTTCAAAAAGAGCCAAAAAACAAATGCATTGAAAATAAGATTTGTACATGCCGAAATGACTACGTTTCATTGTTTTTACTTTTTCCATAAATTGGTCATATTTCATTTTCCTAGCCTCACATAACTGTATTTTGGTATTACCATTAGTATAACAGAGGCTCGACTTTTTAGCCATTTTTTGAAAGGAAAAATGATATATAGCCATTGTGGGGAAAAAAAATGAAAAGTAGCCAGTTTAAGGGGCAAAAAGACTACTGTGCCCTTATTAATGGTTTTAACCTAACAACTCTTTATCCTTCACTTTTCACCTTCTCTTTTCACCTTCTCAATTATG
>BKCP01006515.1:984493-1016940 GCA_008636005.1 Striga asiatica
TGAAAAAAAAAAAAAACTGAAAAAATCCAAGTCCCCTTTTCCTGCTCAAGAAAACTGTTTATTGCTCAATTTTTGTTTTCCAGTTGTATTTCCTGCTCAAGAAACCCTTTACCTGCTCAAGAAACATGTTTCCTGCTCAAGAAACTTGTTTCTTGCTCAAAAAATCCTGTTGCTAAAAAAATCCTGCTTCAGAAACCTGTTGCTCAAAAAATCCACAGTACTCAATCCACAAATCCACAATACTCAATCCACAAATCCACAAATCCTGTTGCTCAAAAAATCCTGCTCAAGAAACCTGTTGCTCAAATGAATCCACAAATCCAACCCACAAATTCAACAATATTCAACAAATCCAACCCAAATTCAACAATATTTAAGCATGCGTTCTACAACCTTCCCAACTACAATGCCTACACAAAACAACTTAGTCAAAGTACAATGCAAACTTGCTACCAGATGTCAATAAACAGTCAAGAAGGATGATTTGTTAGGATAAGTGCTGCCATCCGTGCTCTGAAGCAATCGATTGAACAATTACGTTGGGCCTTCCGATATTCTGGATTATCCACGGCGTAACTATCAATTTCCAAGCACACGTGGACTCCACAGTCCTTCACCCCCCCTCTGCGCCCTTCGTACTCCATAACAAAAATGCTTGGTTGGGTGAATGTCGAAGTCAGCTTTCCAATTCAAATATCCGGCGAGGAACTTGGCCTACCAAAAAAAAAAAAAAAAACACATGACTAGTTAATTCGAAAAAGATAATAATAATAAATACAAAATAAAGTTTAATATGTCAATAACACTTACCACTGTTTTCCCAAGTCCTTGGTATTGGGGACCATCCAACGAGTTATGATACAGAAATTTCTTTTCTTTAACGTTTCAAGACGAGCAAGAAAAAGTGAAACTTCACAAGAATGGGGAAGAACAAAAACTTGGCATCAGAGATGTCCCCAATGAGCTCACCTAGCAGGGCAACAGTACTTCTTGCTAGCGTAGAAATACACACCTCATAGTCTTCCAAGTACCATTTTGTTCTTTTATTCATATTTTGCACGACATTCAAAACATCCATCTACAAAATAAATCATATTTTTTGAGGAAATTAATAATAGTAAAAATAATAGACTTTATTAAGATAAAGTACCTGAACGTAGACAGGTGAAAAGCGGACATGTGGATGGCGAGCGTGCAAGATCATCATAAAGCAATCGATGAGTTCGGAACTCAACTCGTTCCCGAACAACAGAGCAATCATTGACTTTCCTCGGAGTTCCACTCGATCGTTGCTCCATACAATTTTGGTACTAAAATTTGCAAGTCTAATTAGTATAGTATAACAAAAATGAAACACTTAAGAAACTGAGATAATTTCTGTTACCTCATGCGATCGCTGGTCAGGAATGATCGGATGGCTGCACGAACGTCTTCCGGCACTGGCTCGTGGCCACAAAAGTCTTCTCTTCCTATAGAGTCATTCAGAGAAGACTCCTCAGCATCATTGTCCTACATTACAAAATAATAATTGGTTAGTTATATGAAAACAAGTCAAAAAATCATCTAATCTTTACATATATAAATTGATAGTTTACTTACGATATCACTATTTACGTGAACCAACTGCACTTTTTTCTCTTTCTTCCGTCTCTTCGGACCGGATGACTGGGGAGTCATAAAATCGGCCGACTTTTCCTTCTTCTTCCTCCCCCGCCTCTCCCGCACCCTCTTCACCATGGAGGAAGCCTGTTGCTTCTCCTTTGGTGGTCGTTTTTTCTCCTTTCCTGCACAATCCCTTTTTTTATCCTCTTTTTTCTCCTCCTCTTCTTTATCAGCCTCCTTCTCCTTCTCTTCGTCCTCCCCTTCTCTCTCAGCCTCGTTATCAACCACCTAAGAGTTTTTGGAACAAAAAATATTAGTTTTAGGAGAAACAAATTTTATGTTCTGGAAAAATTCATAAATGTGCAAATGTCAAAAAAGTTACCTCATTACCAAAATTTGGTACCGCCTGAGAGGACCATTTGAGAGGACCGCTTGATTCTCCTCGAGTGGAGAAGGCCGCCTGAGAGGACTGCTTGACATCATTTAACAAAGAATAGAAAAATTTAACTTTTGAAAAATGTCAAAAGGGACACGTGAAATGCAAGGGTTAAAAAGTTACCCCATGACCAAAATTTGGAGTGGATCAACTCTCAGCACCTCGAGTTTTATCCCCAACTCTTGAAATAACATAATCATCCAATCGTTTAAAAACCTCATCAAATGCCCGATTAATGGCAATGGGGACGACCTGACTTATAGTTTGTTCCACTATCGCAGGCATCAACTCTTTCAAGCAATTTGAAACGCCTTCCTCCACCCATTGCTTGATGAGGTCTTTGTCCATTCCAACCGGCTCCTTTTGTGGCTCCCTCGGCTCACTCTCCGTCTCTTTTTCAGCTCCCTCATATGCCTCTACAGTCGGCTTCTTCGAATGTCTGCTCATCAGCGGTCCAATCTTCCTTTTTTTGGTGGCAGGTCTATGACGTGAAGAATAGGAGGCATCGCCTAGCGGCTTACAACAACTCTGCCGCGAGTCGTGGTGGATATATTGTAGCCCCATTGATAAGTCCAAATAAACATTAGCCATATACGACGCATTCCTCTCGGCATCTGTCAGACACATTGGTCAACATTGAATCTGTTAAGAAAATGCCAAACCAAAAAAAAAATGACAGAAAGAAGAATAAGAATAATAATAATTTCATAACAAGAATTATATAGCAAAATTAATGTAGAACATATATATTTACCTCGGGCTTATCAATGTTAGACAACTGAAGAAAATTTTTCTTCGAGCAAATCCACCGAGTGCCTCTCGGTAGACCATGTCCGATGCACACCATTCCACCTCCTCGTACAAACTCGGGCATCATCTCACAAGCCCATATCTATTTAGAAAAAAAAAAATCGTAAAATGTCTTTTTAAACTAAATAACAAAAAATAATGAAATAATTGTAAAATTGTATATGTACCTGAAAAGGCATTAAAAAACCATGGATGTTCAACTGAACATCACACCCCTCATCTGGTTCACTTATACCATCGAGACAATGGTATAAACGCTGAAAGGAAAATGTGCCCCAAGGAAATTTCCCGAACATGTCCAAATTTTCAACTAACATCCAGAGCCAAAGTGGAACACCGTACCTCTGGTCGGGTGCAAAAAAGAAATAGTGAATAATTAAGATCATGGAAACCTTCAGCACATCATCGAGAATATTATGAAAATGACCGTTCGTGAAATCCCTCAACAGATCACCTCCTATCACACTCTCGCCGTCATAGTGGCGTCGATATACCCCATCAATGGCCGGTAAACTCTCATTCTCCTCGGGGATGAATTCCGACTCACCAAACATCAAGCCACTAATTTGGCCAAATTCGACTTTTCCGAATTTATAATTATTGCCTCCAATTCGAAACCAACGCTCCTTCTCTCGAGCGTCACGGAGAAAAACCTCTCGACCAAGTAAGGCAAGTAGTAGTCTCCCACTGTAGTACGATTGCTCATCAAACCTCAAGAATTGTCCAAAACAAGATTGTTCAAACTCCTGAAGACGGCCACAAGCACCTAATTGACGCTTAATATAGCCTATTACTTTAGACTTCGTCTGACAATTGATTCTGCCGCCCCAAGTGTAACCTTTACCCCATCTCCAACTCCAAGAGTCCCCCTAACAATCATGAAACAATCAATATTATTTTATATTTTTTAAACACACAATATTAAAAAACAGGTTAAAAACTAGTTTCTTGTAAAAAAAACAGGCTTCTTTACAAGAAACATGTTTCTTGTCAAGAAACATTGTTTCTTGTGAAGAAACAGGTTTCTTGACAAGAAACACACTTCTTGAGCAGGAAACAGGTTTCTTGTCTTGTCAACAAAGAAACAGGTTTCTTGTCAAGAAACAGGTTTCTTGTCAAGAAAGAAACATGCTTCTTGTCAAGAAACCTGTTTCTTGACAAGAAAACAGAAGTTTTCCCACGTGAACTACAAAACTCATTTTTGTGCCAAAAAACACCATACCTCATTAGCGGTTGCCATCTCGTCGTGTTCCAAGAATAGCGCCTCAAAGAGGTAAAAGGTTTGTATGAAGATCTTTTTTCAAACTAAGAAAATGAAGAAATGCATCAATTTACATTTAAAGATGACTACTTCTTCACGATATAATCTGTTATATAAACATTGTTTCTTGTGAAGAAACAGGTTTCTTGACAAGAAACCTGTTTCTTTGTTGACAAGACAAGAAACCTGTTTCCTGCTCCCTGTTTCTTTGTTGACAAGACAAGAAACCTGTTTCCTGCTCAAGAAGTGTGTTTCTTGTCAAGAAACCTGTTTCTTGTCAAGAAACAGGTTTCTTGTCAAGAAAGAAACATGCTTCTTGTCAAGAAACCTGTTTCTTGACAAGAAAACAGAAGTTTTCCCACGTGAACTACAAAACTCATTTTTGTGCCAAAAAACACCATACCTCATTAGCGGTTGCCATCTCGTCGTGTTCCAAGAATAGCGCCTCAAAGAGGTAAAAGGTTTGTATGAAGATCTTTTTTCAAACTAAGAAAATGAAGAAATGCATCAATTTACATTTAAAGATGACTACTTCTTCACGATATATCAAATTAGTAGCAAAAGCCCAATTAACTCAAAACGGAAGACATACTTAGGGTGGCATTTAAGAATGAACACTACACTCAAAAAGTCCCATTTAAGAATGAACACTACACTCAAAAATGTCTCATTTACATCCATTCCAAAAACAAGAAATTCTCTAACCATCAAACATGATTCACAACACAAAGAGAAGATAACTTGCAAACCTTAACACCGAAAATAAGGTTTGTTCAATTTGCCTCTCACACCATCAGTCATAAAATCATCTAAATGCTTAAGCCTTGTTCAATTTTCCATAATCTTTGCCCATTCAAAACATAGCATTTTCACGACATAAGACCTCTGAAATATCATTATTTCAGAGGCACACATCGACAACAACATGTGATTCAATAATAAAATATACATAGGACGAAAATCAATAATTACACCTCATACTTTGAAACATCATAAATCATGCTACTCTTAACATTTGAAGTTGAAAATTTACCATGATGAACACAACATACTCAGAATATAGCAGGCCAAAAATCAGTCCATTCTCACAAAGATAAGCAGTCCAATTCATTTGTACATGATTTGCTCATTCAAATCATAACTCAAAGACATAGCACACATCATACACATGTTCGACAATTTCAATATCCAAACTTTACTCATACTCGTGAATCAATCCATGGGCAAATTAACACCCTAAAAATGAACACATCAATTTTCATTTTCCTTACAAGTTAATTAGTGATTTTCATTTCCAGGCCCGTTGAAGTGTTGAAGACATAAGATCCAAAAAAACACTTTACAGTAAAAAAAAATACTTCCCAGTCACATTAGGCCGAACATGTGTTAAGGAACCCTAAAAAATCCTAAAAAATACTTCCCAGTCACATTAAAGAACCGCACCTTGGGAAGAGCAGCGGCGCCGGAGAGGAGCAGCGGGTGTGACTCGCCGGAATGGGAAGAGCAGCGGAAATGAGAAGAAGAGCAGCCTCTGAGTCGCCGGCTTGAGACGAGCAGCGGATTGTGAATCGCCGGAATGAGAAGGGCGTAATTGACGGACAGTGTAACACCCCGCTTATCGGAGTAACTTTTTCGCAACTTTTACTCGAAATTACTTTAACTCTTTCGAAATCTTTTGCGACTAACTCGGGATGCTACTCAAACTCATCATCTTGAAAATCCGTTTATCTTTAAACTTCTGTCTAATACTTCTTTATACATAAATAAAATAGATTTCTTTTAAACTTGCATTTAAAATACCATAATCATATTTCATATAATGGTAAAAACTTGAAATCTGAAATTTATTAAAATGCAAGTTCATTACTTAATGTGCATAGCGGAAATACTTGAAAACGTGGTTAATTATACAGACTGTTATAAATGTCCTCATCAAAGCTTGTCTTCATCTGAGTCCACGATCCACACCAACACTGCTCCACTCACACCTCCTCTTCGACCTGTTACCTGAAACTAAAACTCATGGGGGTGAGTAACGAATATGGATAATCATAAACCGATATCTGATCGGTAACTTAAACTTTTCTCTTCTCTTGCCGATAATTAATCGGATACGTGTGCACACTCTGATGGATATTTCTAAGGCAACTCAGGCGGCCTCCATCAGAACTTAGGATATAATCTCTGAGAACAAATTAATGCCTCCTCATCCTAAGCGTAATAATCTTAAACTTTAGGATATACTCTGAGACAACTGATGGTCTCCTCATCCCATATGACATCAATATCGTACTCAATGCGATACCCGTTCAGGGTCCCCACCTTTTTTGTCTTTGAAATCATTTGAAATACGATAAGTGCTGTACTGGTACTGTATCTGCAAGTTACATCAAATATATACAAATATACTAAGTACTATGCTCGTATACTCAATAAGATTTTTAAAATTATTAACTTATCCAAATCTTATAGAAATTCATTAAACTTGTTTTTTCTCAAGTTTATACTTAACTTCTCTTTTTACTTTTACTTAAGGTCAAATACTTAACCTTATATAAATCATGTCTTCATAAACATCAATATGGTATTATACTTAGCATGTCATAACTCAAATGTGAAAATAACTATATTTGACATTATACTTGATTGAGTATTTAAACTTAAAACATGCTTATTTTTACCAACATCATCAACATGATTTATAACTTATCTTAATTTAACTTGATCAACTACTTAATTCATCATACATCATATCTCCCAATTTTTAGATATTGACTTATACTAAAGTTTCACTTAATTAACTTGAAAGTGAAAATAATCTCAAGCCATAATCATCTTTTAATCATAACTTTTAATCTTGATATTAATATGTCATACTTAATACAATTTTTATAAAATTGTATACTCAATATATTATACCAAAACATCATCAAATTACTCATCACTTATATGAGAATTATTCATGATTATCTCATTTTAAACTTAACTTTAACATATGTACTCTCCACATATATATAAAGTTACCATAAAAATTTCACTTTAAAATAATACTCATATATTAAGATATATTATTTCAAAGTTGAAAATATAACAAAATATTCAACTAACTTGTATGCTTGCTTTTAAAAATCTATATCTCATGCTAAACAAGTCCAATAAAGATAAAATTTAAACTGGAAGTTCTTAACTAATATATGAATTGACCATAAAATTTCCAACTCAAAATAATATCAATAGATAGGGTAATTAAATACTACAAGTCATCATAACTACACATATTTTTCACTGGACAGCACCTTAATCAATGATTTTTATAAAATTCATTTTAACTTCAAATAATCTAAAACTTTCCAGTATTATTCTCAGCATAATGATGATCTCATATAAAAATGTTCATAATTTTTGGAATTTAATAGCTTGGTCAAAAACAACAAACATAAGCAGCTGCAACATGAACTTTAAATAATCTTACTTTATAATCTTATTTTATATACTTATATATATAAAATTTATAATTTCTAAACATGATAACATATCAAAATCACATATAAACACTTATAACTCTTAGCTATAATTGATGATATCAAAGTTTGAATACATACCTCTTCTATTTATAAGAAAAGAAACTTGCTCCAAGTATTTCTTGAAATTGCTCGGTTTCTCTATTAAAAACTCGATTCTTACTATTTCTTTTTCTTATAACATAAAAATCTGAATTTTTGTGGTGTAATTCTACCATTGATGAATGCTCTTATTTATAGGAAAGTTTTAGGGGACAAATAGCACCAAAATTGAATTAAATTTCATTTAAAATACTAATTTCTTCAACAAATATGCTAAATAATGTCCCACTCTTAATTTTTAAATTTAGTTGACTAATATTATTAAATTTATCAGCTCAATCAATTGCATAAAATAACATAAAAATGAGTCATCATTAATATAAAAATTAAGATGCTTCAAATGATGAAGATTCTACAAAATAAAAATAATTTCCACAATTTATTTTTTTATTTTTCTTTTTAATTCCGAATTTTCTAATAAAATCAGAAAATAATTTTAAAAAATTATTTTTTTTAACTTATATTAATATCTCTAATATATAAATCATTTACAAATGATTTAATGAGGAAAAACATGCTTAAAAATAACATAAACACTTTTATTTTTCTAATAATAGCATAAATTGTGAAAATTCACAATTAATTAAAATTATGCTATTCTTTTTTTAAAAATTCCATAATAACTAAACTTTTATGCTTAATAAAATTTAGATATCAATAATAATTCGGAATCAAAATCGGACTTAAATTTCATTTACGATTGAAAACCGAAGATTTTATTATAATCTCTACTATTCTCGATTATGAATTTAACTAAATCTTGAAATACTTTACGTATTATCTATACTAAATTAATCACTCTTACTGATTTACCTTATAAATTTTTAATGCGGTAAATAACTTTTACTGTGGTAATTAATTTTTATTGCGGTAAATAATTTTTACTGCAGTAAATAAATTTTTACTGCGGTAAATAAGTTTTTACTGACTTACTAAAATATGAGGTATTACAATCTACCCCCCTTAAAACTATTTCCGCCCTCGGAAATACTTAAACTGGAATATATATATACTAACTATGTATATACATCATAATTCAATATCTGAAAACTGAGCACTTATATCAACTTATCACTTACCAGTGGCATCTTAACTTTATATGTGGCGATTCATTCTTACATTATCAAGGAAAATATCTTGATTCTTTAGCCAATGAACCTTCTGTTTCAACACTTCTATCGGCTGTTCCTCGTAAGTTAACTTATATTTTTGGTGCAAAAGCACATACTCTGAATCACACACATACTTACATAACTTTTTTACGAAAAACATTATGCATACTGGACAACTTTAGATAAGAATTGATAAATTAAATATTTATTTAACTTAAAACTTTAATCTATAATACATTTTCATGCGATTTACCCACTACCCGGGGCCCTTCAGGTGCGGAACCTCTGCATGCTTAAATATCGATGTCAATTGTAATCATTAACAATTCACATCTTCATTATAAATTAATATCTTACTATAGTAATCTTGTTTCTCTTTCGAAAAAAAAAACTTATTACTCAATATCACTATTGATATTTACTTCAACTTCTCCGACTTAACTATAGTCGAGAATTTCGTTGAACTTTCATTTCTGATGTGTAAAAACTTAACCATTCCTCTGGTCATACCACAATTTCAATCCTTAAGGTAAACTTGATTTACCTCAATAATGCAACTGTCGGCAACATCTCAATTATTGCAAACATCTCACATTTGATCTTGACAACATTAAACATCTGATCTTGACAGCATTAAATGCTTACTAACTGCATCTTCTGACCTTTGGTATAATTTAATCATACCCGAAAGCTTATCTCATACTCTTCTTCCTTCTATAAATTGACTTGATAATCCTTCCATTTTCTTCAGCAATGGTCCGATTCATCAATGGATTTAGCACTTCTCAACATCCGAAAATTCTATTCTTTTCTCCCTCTTAACATCATAAAAAAAATTTATCGAGCTCGAGTAGAAAGATTAAGAGTACTTATGCTCAATAATATCCCAAATGATATAAGATGGCTGATTGAAGCGAAAGTTCGTGTCTCTGGCGAGTATCCCAATGCATATAAATATCTGACAGGTATGGGTAGAAGCACTTTTGCCAAGAAACGTAGAGCAAAACGAATAGGCGGCTGCTATAAATGCGCTCGCTGGAACTGCGACACTTGTTGTACTTCTTTAGGCTTTGTCTCAAATAATCGAGAAGATAAAATAACGTTCATCAAGAATGGCTTGAGTAAAGAATCTCTGGATCATACTATTCAGCAGATTCTTGAGACACATTCTAGTGGATATGTGCATCGAGAACTGATGTCTTTATGGCTTCTGTTCAAACATGAAAAGAAACTCTATCACCTGGAAAATATTATTTCCAAAGATCATGTTTGTAAACACTGTTCTTGATAGTATCGATGTACTGTACATAAATCTTATTACTTCTGATAGATAAGAGTCATTTAAGACTCAACTGCTTTCTTGTCGGAACTTTTCTTCTTTAAAAAGACAAATCTATCTTCATAGCCAAATATCTCTCATAATAAATGGCTACTGCCGAGTCTTCTCAAGGTACCAAACTTCTTCAACCAATCAAAACCGTGTGCGTTCTTGGTGGTTCTAGGTTTGTACTCTTCCCTCATAACATCTATGTTGTAAGCGAACTGGTGAAAGAGTTGGGAAAACACCAGATCAACATACTTTATGGAGGGACTAGTATCTTTTTCTTTAACAACCTCTTAATGGCTGCTAAATGCTTTGATATTGAGGTGAGAAGTATCCTTCCTTTTTATCTCACTTCCTCAAATATTATCAAAGATTCTGCTACTTTGATGATAACTCTCTCAATTTATGACTGCTTGATGGCAATGATATCTGGTTGCGATGCTTTCATCGTTCTTCCTGGTGGATATGGAACTTTAATGACTGCTTTTACCCTTGCTACTTGGGCAGAAGTGAAATTTCATACAAAACCTATTGGTTTGTTGAATTTCAATAACTTTTTCCACAACTTGCTTGGATTTCTAGATGAAGGAGTGTATCAAACTTTTATATCTCCTTTACAAAGAGAAATATTCAAGTCTGCAAATACATCCGCTGAACTTATCAAGAAGCTTCAAGATAGCATCTCAACAGTTCAAGATTCTGTGGAAACTCCAGGATTCAAACGCAAACGAGCATTTGATCCTTTAGATCTATCTTTGTGAAACTACAGCCATGCTGGGTGGCAGAGTTATGGAGTCTTGTGCTCTTGAGACGCACCCTCCCTTTATGTAATATAACTTTGTATTAGTTGAGAATTCCTTTCTGCTTGTCTGTATTTCCTTTCTCTGTTATTTCTGTACTAGCTTCTTAGAAATAGTGAAGTTCTCAACATTGTACTTGAATCCTTGTCTTGCTTTTTACTTTCAATGATATTACCATATGTCAAGTAGATTGATTATGAAAAATGTACTTTTCTCGTATATACTTGAATCACACATCAATACTACTTGTTTCTGGACTGAGAAAACTTCTTGATTCAGTCAAGATTCTATACTTCTTAAACTTTACTCAGTTGTGGTCTTGAAACTTTGCCTTGCGGCATTCTAATACCACTAACCATATAACTTAAACAGTATAACCATTAATAAATAGCTATACTAAACTTTAAAGAAATTGATAATTTTCCGAAAACACCTAGCTTGTGCTAGAGTTCCGGTTAATCTTAAATCTCTTTCTTGTTTCTTCTCGCCATTTCTCACTTATGGCTTTAAACTCATCATTATTATTGGAAATAAATACTTGATCCCAATATATGAGAACTTATCAGTCTTTGCTTTATTAAAAAAATTGTCTTTAACTTTCACATATCCAGATTATTCTTGCTTAACTTCAAAAATTCTTTCTAGAATTTTACATAATCATCTCGTATCTGCAATGTGATACTGATATCTTTTAAGGTTCGATTTCAAGTCTCCAGGTAATTCGGACTTAATAACCCTTATTTCAGGTTTCTATAATTTACCCGGCTATGTGACTATTATATTTCGATACCTTAACTTATACTTATTGATTTCTGAAAAATATTTTGTATAATTGTACTGCCACTAACAAGTACCAATACAAAATAACTTATAACTTGATCTTAAATTTTGCCACTTTTAACTCATGATATCTAACTGATAAGATATCAAAACTTCTGCTTTATAAACATTGACTATTTTCTTAAACTTTATTTCTACGCTTCAGTTTCAAGCCTCCAGGATCTATTCGGCTTTTGGTTCTTATTTCAAACCCCCATGATTTACCCGGACTTATGGCTATTATATACTGAAATAACGTTACTTTTTATACTTGGCTCATTATCAACTTTTATAGTCAATCTTAACTTAAATCTTAATCTGATGGCTTAACTTAGAATGTTCGAGTTTCTTTCTTGATCTAGTCAACTTGATAAACTAGATTTCAAACTTTAATAATTGAACATATAGACTGATTTCTAGAGTTCGTATATCTGAATTCTTATTGAGCATAGACTTAGTAAATTTGAATATATTGAAAAACTTGTATAAAACTTTTAATAGCACTTACCTGGTAGTTGATGAGGTGTGAGCGTGGTGTGGTCGGGTTTTCTTGAGATTCTCTGTAAAAACTTTGATTTCTCTGAAAACTTTCTCTTTCATAACTTAAATATTTAGTATACAGAGCATTTAAAACTCTAGCTCTGATACCACCTGTAACACCCCGCTTATCAGAGTAACTTTTTCGCAACTTTTACTTCGAAATTACTTTAACTCTTCCGAAATCTTTTGCAACTAACTCGGGATGCTACTCAAACTCATCATCTTGAAAAGCCGTTTATCTTTAAACTTTTGTCTAATACTTCTTTATACATAAATAAAACAGATTTCTTTTAAACTTGCATTTAAAATACCATAATCATATTTCTTATAATGGTAAAAACTTGAAATCTGAAATTTATTAAAATGCAAGTTCATTACTTAATGTGCATAGCGGAAATACTTGAAAACGTGGTTAATTATACAGACTGTTATAAATGTCCTCATCAAAGCTTGTCTTCATCTGAGTCCACGATCCACACCAACACTGCTCCACTCACACCTCCTCTTCGACCTGTTACCTGAAACTAAAACTCATGGGGGTGAGTAACGAATATGGATAATCATAAACCGATATCTGATCGGTAACTTAAACTTTTCTCTTCTCTTGCCGATAATTAATCGGATAAGTGTGCACACTCTGATGGATATTACTAAGGCAACTCAGGCGGCCTCCATCAGAACTTAGGATATAATCTCTGAGAACAAATTAATGTCTCCTCATCCTAAGCGTAATAATATTAAACTTTAGGATATACTATGAGACAACTGATGGTCTCCTCATCCCATATGACATCAATATCGTACTCAATGCGATACCCGTTCAGGGTCCCCACCTTTTTTGTCTTTGAAATCATTTGAAATACGATAAGTGCTGTACTGGTACTGTATCTGCAAGTTACATCAAATATAAACAAATATACTAAGTACTATGCTCGTATACTCAATAAGATTTTTAAAATTATTAACTTATCCAAATCTTATAGAAATTCATTAAACTTGTTTTTTCTCAAGTTTATACTTAACTTCTCTTTTACTTTTACTTAAGGTCAATTACTTAACCTTATATTAATCATGTCTTCATAAACATCAATATGGTATTATACTTAGCATGTCATAACTCAAATGTGAAAATAACTATATTTCACATTATACTTGATTGAGTATTTAAACTTAAAACATGCTTACTTTTACCAACATCATCAACATGATTTATAACTTATCTTAATTTAACTTGATCAACTACTTAATTCATCATACATCATATCTCCCAATTTTTAGATATTGACTTATACTAAATTTTCACTTAATTAACTTGAAAGTGAAAATAATCTCAAGCCATAATCATCTTTTAATCATAACTTTTCTTGATATTAATATGTCATACTTAATACAATTTTTATAAAATTGTATCCTCAATATATTATACCAAAACTTCATCAAATTACTCATCACTTATATGAGAATTATTCATGATTATCTCATTTTAAACTTAACTTTAACATATGTACCCTCCACATATATATAAAGTTACCATAAAAATTTCACTTTAAAATAATACTCATATATTAAGATATTTTATTTCAAAGTTGAAAATATAACAAAATATTCAACTAACTTGTATGCTTGCTTTTAAAAAGCTATATCTCATGCTAAACAAGTCCAATAAAGATAAAATTTAAACTGGAAGTTCTTAACTAATATATGAATTGACCATAAAATTTTCAACTCAAAATAATATCAATAGATAGGGTAATTAAATACTACAAGTCATCATAACTACACAGATTTTTCACTGGACAGCACCTTAATCAATGATTTTTATAAAATTCATTTTAACTTAAAATAATCTAAAACTTTCCAGTATTATTCTCAGCATAATGGTGATCTCATATAAAATTTTTTATAATTTTTGGAATTTAATAGCTTGGTCAAAAACAACAAACAGAAGCAGCTGCAACATGAACTTTAAATAATCTTACTTTATAATCTTATTTTATATACATATATATATAAAATTTATAATTTCTAAACATGATAACATATCAAAATCATATATAAACACTTATAACTCTTAGCTATAATTGATGATATCAAAGTTAGAATACATACCTCTTCTATTTATAAGAAAAGAAACTTGCTCCAAGTATTTCTTGAAATTGCTCGGTTTCTCTCTTAAAAACTCGATTCTTGCTATTTCTTTTTCTTATAACATAAAAATCTGAATTTTTGTGGTGTAATTCTACCATTGATGAATGCTCTTATTTATAGGAAAGTTTTAGGGGACAAATAGCACCAAAATTGAATTAAATATCATTTAAAATACTAATTTTTTCTACAAATATGCTAAATAATGTCCCATCTTAATTTGTAATTTAGTTGACTAATATTATTAAATTTATCAGCTCAATCAATTGCATAAAATAACATAAAAATGAGTCATCATTAATATAAAAATTAAGATGCTTCAAATGATGAAGATTCTACAAAATAAAAATAATTTCCACAATTTATTTTTTTATTTTTCTTTTTAATTCCGAATTTTCTAATAAAATCAGAAAATAATTTTAAATTTTTTTTTTCAACTTATGTTAATATCTCTAATATATAAATAATTTACAAATGATTTAATGAGGAAAAACATGCTTAAAAATAACATAAACACTTTTATTTTTCTAATAATAGCATAAATTGTGAAAATTCACAATTAATTAAAATTATGCTATTCTTTCTTTAAAAATTCCATAATAACTAAACTTTTATGCTTAATAAAATTTAGATATCAATAATAAAATTTTTGGAATCAAAATCGGACTTAAATTTCATTTACGATTGAAAACCAAAGATTTTATTATAATCTCTACTATTCTCGATTATAAATTTAACTAAATCTTGAAATACTTTACGTATTATCTATACTAAATTAATCACTCTTACTGATTTACCTTATAACTTTTTAATGCGGTAAATAACTTTTACTGTGGTAAATAATTTTTACTGCGGTAAATAAGTTTTTACTGACTTACTAAAATATGGGGTATTACAGACAGAGAGTCGTCGGAAGAGATGAGCAGCAGTCGGTAAAAATGAACTCGCTTGGGCGGAAGAAAATGGAAATTTCAATTTTTTGCAATTGGGAGAAAATGAAAGTGCAGAGCGGGCTTGGGCGGAAGAAATGAGGAAAAAAAGGAAAGAGAAAAAATGAAACAGATGTCCTAAGAGAAATTATGTACTTTTATCTACCAAAATGGCTAGATTTCATTTTTTTTTAAAAAGATTGTCATATTTCATTTTTACTTTCACTTAAGTGCTATAAAGGGGTATTACCAGTTAGTATAAACCTATCATAGATTATCAGTGTATGCTACACCACTTACCATTACATCAATAATCCACAGCACAAATACCGATCAGAAAAGAAAAGTTAATCCACAGCACAAAGTGGCCTTACACACAATCCAAAAAAATCCAAATTGAAACTAACAAGTTAAACCAACAAAACGAGAGCAGGGCTCTCATCATCAGTCATCACACATATATACTATGATCATCATCAGATTAGAAGCATTATATTTAACAAACAAATAAAGTAGACCCAATATTGCAACATACGCCTATAGCTCCTCCTCTCTCACCTCATTAATCTAACAAACGATCCTTAAAACCCAATCTGATACTTTTGTGTTTCCTGCATACAAAAGATCCAACTCTTCTGACTCAGAGGCAGCCGCCCTTTCTTACTATACAAACACAACACTGACATAAAACAAAACAAAACAAAAAACATGAAAAAAAATATGAAAAAAAAAAAACTCTTAATTTCCTGATCACATCACAAATCTCATCATCATCATCACGTCTTCCTCTTCCCCACGGGCGCCGCATTCCCATTAAACAGCTCGTCCACAATATTCTCAATATCCTCAGCCTGATACTTAACATACTTCTCCGTCTGCCTCCCCGCCGTGAACACCTGGCTATACCTCCCCAAAAACGACCTGTACGCCGGCACCACCATATTCGATATCGACACCCTCAGCTCCGACCTCAGCTGCTCGTCGCTCACAACCCATCCCCCTTGCGCCCGCTGTATCTCATCAAACATCGCATTAAAGCTCTTGAACCTTTCTTTCAGCACCGGCTTCGCCACCTTCCCGTTCGACGTCAGCCCTTCCGGATGCAGCCAACCCAGAAGCCTCCCCCAAGTCTCCCTCTGATACACCTTATGGTACTGCCTCAAATCCGAAGACCTCCTCCTGCACCACGTGTCCCCCAAAACCTCATTGATCTCCACCGAACCCCGAACCTTCTGCAGTATGTACCGCCCGTTGTTCATCATGAAGATCGACCCCAGCGCGTGGTCCTTGTACAGCCTCGACTTGCTCTCCAAGTTCGAGTCTAAAAGCTCCATCACTTTCACCATCTGGTTCTGAAATGGGGACCTCTCTGAGGCCTCGTTGCTCGGTTGGGTTTCTGCAGCCTGCGACGCGTCGTAGCTGAAGTTGGACGAGTCTGCGCGTTCGATCTTCTGGTGCTCGCGGAAAACTTGTTCCAAGGTCTCGCGGTACTCGCACGCGTACTTGAGGTAGTTCATCGTGTAGCGAGTCAGTGGGTGGACAGCCCCGCCTGGGACAGGGGTTTTGCCGGAGTCGGATTTTATGGAGCCTTCGAGTTCGACGAAGATCGAGATCGAGGCCTCGCCGAGTCGGTTTCTTATCACGGACCCCTCTGTCCGGATCTCGTCGGCTGGATCTTCCGGAAATAGGCTCTCGACGGCGGGGAGGGTGTCCCTTAAGGTCTCGTACATGTCGAGGAACTTGAAAAGCTTCTCGGTCGCGCGTTTGGTTAGAGCGATGGCCCCTGCGAAGTTGAGGAGCTGGTTGACTATGTTCTGCGCCAGGGCGCAGAACAGGGTCTCGGACAGGAGCGGGTGGCGGGAGAAGACTGTGGACGACATATTCTTCTCGCCGGGAAAATGGACGACTGAGCAGTGCTTGAGGGTGGAGATCCAGGTGGCAATCTCTTGCTCGAGCGTCTCCCATTGCATTTTTTGGACCTCGTCTATGCTGTACTTTTCCATACCGAGCTTGTGGAGTCCATCCTCCAATGCAGTGCGCCTTGCCATAAGGTACACTTGGTGGCACTCGGCTTCATGGCTGCCGCCAATCATTACCTCGGAAAGTTGGATCAGATGAGATAACGTCTCTTTTGGATATCCGGGGAAAAAGGTGTTCTCTTTTTCCTCGGTGGGGTCCGGATCCGGATTTGAATCTGGTTCGACTGCTGAGTCCTGCTCTGGTTCTACTTCCTCCGATGGTAGAGAAGGCGGTTGCTTAGGCTTTGCTTCAATGTGGTGGTGGTCGAAATCGTAATTTCGTAGAAGCAACTTGAATTCTTCCTCCACGTACGACATGACGCGCTCAAGGATGTCCCCGGCGTGGTTGAGGGCATCGGCGTATTTCTTGTCGGGCAAGAAACGGGAGAGCGCGTTCGAGAGGGAAGAGAGACGGTTGACGACCTCGAGGAATGAGGAAGAGTCTTCCTCCGTGAGGCGGGCCCACCTCACGGGGCTCTCGACCGAGTCGTAGTCTCTGACTCTGGCTTCGACGAGGGTCGCGAATTGGTGGACCGCGTGGGGGACGTCCGGAGGAGGAGGGACGGGTTCAGTTTGTTTGTCGTCTTTGGAGGATTCGGATAAAGTGATGATGTATTCATCGATTTCTTCAAAGAGTTTTTTCGGATCTAGAGGTGGCGGGGGAGGGGGAGATTCCTCTTCCTTTTCTTCCTTTTCTTCTTCCTTTTCTTCTTCTGCTTCGGGTTTCGGGTTCTCTTTGTCTGGCTTTTCTATTGGATCTTTGATCTCCAGTTTGTCATCAGCTTCAGTTTTGGGTTGTTCGGCGGCATCTGAAGGCGGTTTGTGGGGAGATGGGGTCTGAGTTTCTTCATGCTTTTTGGATGAATCTTGACCCGTGGAGTCGGGTTTTTCTGGGTGGTTGTCCTTGGTGGTAATTTTGTCATCGTTGTGATTTTTGTTTTTTCCATCGTCCTTAGAATGGGATATTTCTGGGAGGGGTTTGTCTTTGTCTGCTGCTTCCATGGAGATGTTGTTAAGCACTTTTGAAGGGTTCTTATTCTCCTAGTTGTTGTGAGAATTCAAGAGGAATTGTGTTAACGGAAGAAGTAGATGGAAGGAGGAGAAATGGAAGAGGTTGGTGAGCAATGCAAATCCGAGAGTGAAGGGAAACAATTATGAATTATCCATTCAACTAGATTGGTTCACTTTGTTCTCTAATGTTTGTTTTTGTTGTCTTTTTGGCATAAACTTTTATCATTTTGTATTTCTTTTTAGAAATTTGAATTGGTCGTTAAGGCAGTTAGATTAGGAAGAGGAAAGGGGGGAGTTCCACGGGCTATATTTGTTGAGGCTGAGAGGAGAACTCGTGTGGATATCTATTAATAGTAAATTTGGGAAAATATGGTGTTAGAATGTTGACCGATCACAATACACATGTTCAGGCTGCCCACCACAATGCACGATCAAATTATAAATGCATTTTAATGATTGTCAATAATACTATTAGTCCCTGTGCGACAAATAAAAATTTATATATTATATGCATATATACAATATTTAAAATTTTAAATTAGATAATAGATGTATTACGTTTAAAATTTTTTGACTATACACAAATGATATAAATTTTAATGAACAATGTAATTTTATAATTTAGAAGAACCATACAATTAATTATTTAGAAAAGTATTACATCTATTTTTAATGTTGTTATAGTAATTACTTATGTAATTTTAAGGAGTTTAATTATAATACTCATGTCAATGAACTAATATTAGAGAAAAACCACTTAATAAAACGAAAAATAATATTTATTGTAGAATAAGTATCTTACTAAAAAAAAGTGCAATACAATTTTTTATAATTATGTAACATTCACATACTATTTAATGCAAATTTATAATTAGCTAGTATTAGTAGTAATTATTACATAATAAATTAATTTAAATTATTATTACAATTCATTAATGTATAATGTAACAGTTCCACATTAATTTAAAAAAAAAAAGAGGTTTGATAGTTCGAAGAATGTGCGCGTTTTATATAGTTAATAGTATATTTTTATACAATTAGTTTATTCGCACATTTATATTTTTTTATTTATTTATTTATTAGATGGATTTGAGTGCTATGATATTTTTATGTTTTACTTTTAGGATGTTGGAGTATTTTTGGTGGGCGACGGCACCAAAGGAAATTTTACCCGGAGTTAAGCCAAAATTCAGACCCTAATGATATGTTTTACCGTCTTCCGGTCGTCTTGAACCCGAATAAATTATTTCGAGTTGTTTGAGCTATGCACTTATGTGAGAATTGCGAGACTCTGAGTAAAGTTCCACGTATTTGTTTTCTTGTCCATCTATGTGTTTATAGTTTTAAGTTGCTTGAGGACAGCAACAGTTTAAGTATGGGAGATTTGATAGGTAGAAGAATGTGCGCGTTTTATATAGTTAATAGTATATTTTTATACAATTAGTTTATTTGCACATTTATATTTTTTGATTTATTTATTTATGTGAAAATAGCTATTTTCACCCCGTTTTAAAGTCTCCTATGTTTTTCACACCACCTAATAAAAAGCTAAGTGTTTCACCCCAAAAAGTACGAAGATATATGCGATGAACTATGCGATAGATAGACGACCGGTATGAGCATGAGCGAGAAAATTATGAGTTAAAGTATGCGACTGTTCTGCGACGAGTATGCGGAAATTTGATGTACGATTCGGTCAATCACGGTCCGTCGCCCATTAAATAATTATTCTTGTTAGGCGAATGAATCTGCGACCATTAGTCGGTTATTCTGCGAGATATGAACGTCGAATATTATTCGCAGAGTTGGTACATTATAAGGTTTTTTCGTAGAATATTTTTTTATTTCTTTCATCTTTCAGTTATGCGATGGGGTATGCGAATTGCCGCATATTGCTCGCACTTCTACTCGAAAGTTATTTTTTATTTCTTTCAGTTATTTCAGTTATGCGAGGGGGTATGCGTATTGCCGCATATTGCTCGCATATCTCCTTCGCACTTCTATTCGAAAGTTTAATTTTTATTTCTTTTTTATTTCTTTCACCTTTCAGTTATGAGATGGGGTATGCAAATTTCCGCATATTGCTCGCATACCCCAGTTCGCACTTCTACTCGAAAGTTTATTTTTTATTTCTTTTTTTATTTCTTTCACCTTTCAGTTATTTCAGTTACGAGATGGGGTATGCGAATTGCCGCATATTGCTCGCATACCCCCTTGCGACGAGTATGCGTAGATTCGATGTACGATTCGGCCAATCGCGGTCCGTCGCCCATTAAATAATTATTCTTGTTAGGCGAATGAATCTGCTACTATTAGTCGAAAAAATTATTCTGCGACTATAACAACAAATTTCGTGTGTTGAATTTATAAACACAAAAAATTATTATTCAAATGAATTTCTCGAATCAAAATAAATATAGCGGGTTACAATCTCTACTATTCCTCTAATTCTTCTCACGAACAATTTTAAGTCTTGGAGAGAAATCTTCAGCTTGATCTTCTCCTTGACTTGATTTGACTTGAATTAACGTTAATCCGAGGGCCAACGCCTTGATTTCAGATCAAACGTCGAAATATCCCAAGAACGCGAAGAACACGAATCCTTGGTCTTCGCCGCAAAGTAGATCTTGAATCTTCTTCACGCCGGTTTTGAATTTACTAACACTATTCGGAGGCTTTGCAGCTTTTTTTCCGGATTGAACGCCAGTCTTGAGGAATGCGCTTTAATCTTGCATCGAATCTTCAAGAACGTCTTTGAATCTTCAAGAACACTTGAATCTCGTCGAGAGAATTCTCTAGAGCGCTTGAATTTGAATATGAATTATTAGTTGTGTTTTTGGCTTTAGGGAGAGCCCCTATTTATAGGTGTAGGGGAGAGAACCCTACCAAATTTAAGAATCGTAGGACCTGATTTGATTGGTCCATGATGATTCACATAAGATCTTTTAGATCTACTTAGATCTCCCAAGATCTTTAGAAGACATGTGATTTATTACCAAGAATTAAGATTTGACACTTGACAATATTTGATTGGTCAAGAATTAAAATATTAAAATATCAATTAATTAACTATTTAAATTTAGGAATTAAATATATGGAAATTCTTAAAATATAAATAGAAAATATGACTTAATTTTTAATAAATTGATTTGCACGTGGCGCTATTTGATTGGCCACAAATTTTATGCATTTACAAATGCCCCTTCGAGACTTGTTCACGGACAACATGTCTTGGAGTGAATGAGTCGCGAAATCTTTTGTTAATACGAAATGCCCAATTATTCTAACCATGTAATTGGAGCCTTGAAGTTCAATATTTGAGGCCCATTCGCATGCTAGTAATCCAAGATGGTGAAATTAAATTGTGGACCGCACCAATGAATGGTCTATGCAAATTAGTTGACTTTGGACAATTATTTCAACTTTAGGCCCAAATCCACAAACTTTTATAGGAATTGCCATCTTTATGCACTAAGACTAAATCCCCTCAGTTTTATTTCCTCCCAAGCACACAAGATATGCACGTGTGTTGAATTTATAAACACGAAAAATTATTATTCAAATGAATTTCTCGAATCAAAATAAATATAGCGGGTTACAATCTCTACTATTCCTCTGATTCTTCTCACGAACAATTTTAAGTCTTGGAGCGAAATCTTCGGCTTGATCTTCTCCTTGACTTGATTTGACTTGAATTAACGTTAATCCGAGGGCCAACGCCTTGATTTCAGATCAAACGTCGGAATATCCCAAGAACGCGAAGAACACGAATCCTTGGTCTTCGCCGCAAAGTAGATCTTGAATCTTCTTCACGCCGGTTTTGAATTTACTAATGTTATTTGGAGGCTTTGCAGCTTGTTTCCGGATTGAACGCCAGTCTTGAGGTTGAATGCGCTTGAATCTTGCTTCGAATCTCAAGAACGTCTTTGAATCTTCAAGAACACTTGAATCTCGTCGAGAGAATTCTCTAGAACTCTTTAATTTGAATATGAATTATGAGGTGTGTTTTTGGCTTTAGGAGAGCCCCTATTTATAGGTGTGGTATTGCTGTCGTAGGCACCCAAATTAACCTTGCTTGAATATATATAGTAGCGTGAGCAAGGATCGTATCCACGGGGAATAATATAATTAAATGACTGTAACTATGTGATTAAAATGGGGGAGAATTGGTTTTTAATCCTAATTATCTAATTAACAAGAAAATAAAGAAAGCAATAGTAAACAATTCTTGAACAAGAGATTCGCAAGCAACAAGATGAAGATGAAAAAAATATTACCAAAGTGCTCCGGTTGAACTGATTTCCACCCCGAATTATTCTACTGATCCTCGATGCAAATATTATCAACTCATAAATACGTAGATGTCGTTGCATGATGAATTCTGACTCCTAAATGGCTATGCAAAATAAATCCTTCTACACAACCCTTATTACTAAGCAATTCCCAACATCGTGTAAAATTATCCTAGCAATAGCATTAAGAAGTAGAGCCCGACAACACAAGCAACAAATAACTAATCCGTTAAATGCTAACTTGTATAATTATTTTGCCTAAGAATGATAACGCCTAAATCCGGTCAATCACCACACTTAGATGCTTCTTACGATAGATAAATTATCTAAATCCGACTCAATATCTACCAAGCAATAGATTAAGTGCACAAGACAATAGTTGATCAGGCTACGATCCTAACACAAAATCATAAGCATAAACACACAAAACAATTAATACGAAATATGAATTAATAGATAAAAACTAATTAGATCTCACAGTATTAAGTTCGGGGTTTCAATCGTGTTCAACCGAAACAAAAGAGAATTAGCCGCGCAGGGCTTCCATGATCCAAGAGAAAAGAGAAAGAAATATAGTGAAGAAAAGAGAGGAGAGAGTTGATGTTCGTGAAGATCCCTTCTGTTGCTCCTTGCGGCTATTGTACGTGCAGTGTAGGTCTCAAAAATCTGATCTCCTCATGTTTAATTATGGTTGGACTTTTAATCCTATTGGGCTCAATGTTTACGGGCCTACGTCCAAATCATAAGCTATGCACTGTCCGTCCATACTGACATGGCCATGTTTAAACAAAACCCAGTGCTGCCATGTTGGTTATATGTGCACCATGCGATCTAACTGCACAAAAATATCAACAAAGGTAGTTTCTACTCGAAGACACATGATAAAGTCGAAAACACGTCACTTAAGCACAAATATCCAACACATAGTCCAAATTTTACTATATTATAAACATATATTTTCGACTTATCAAACACCCCCACGCTTAAAACGATGCTTGTCCTCAAGCATAAAGTCAAATCCATTATCTCAACTCACAATCATCTTCTATCATCCAATGCCAATTCGAAACATAAAGTAAGCATCAACACACAAGTCAAACTTGAGTCCCCATCAACCAAACAATGAGAAATACACCCAACAATCACGTAACTTAAACACATGGAAATTAACACTTCTCACGAGATTCACTCTTTCACTCAAAGTGTATAGGCAAGATATAAATGTACGCTCAAGTCAAGACATCGAAGATTTTTACCATAAGCTTGCAAAGATATCATGTCCAACCACCCAAAATGAATAAGAATAAACACAAAATCAAAGGGTTAAAATTGGGTTGTAATGAGGCTTAGGGTAAGGTGGGATAAGAAAGTTAAAGGCTAACGGGATCGAATCAATCATACAAACTCGTCATAAACCAAGCTCAACCAACATGAAAAGCAAGATAATCATGTGATCTCTATAAGCAACCAACATAGGAATAACCTAGCACAATGCTCTTTCTTTCTTTTTCCTTTTTCTTCTTTTTTTCTTTTTTTTTTTTTTGTTTTTTTTTTTTTAATACGAAATATAAGATAAACTAGCCTACATCGGATAACGAGACTACGTACAAGGCACGATCACATCTAAGTACATGATACCATGAGCTCTTCTTCATCCAAAAGATATTCATATAATTGATTCTATCCAAGGTTCAAAAGATGGCATCAAGAAAAGGATATTATAGCTTATAGTGTGGTTATAAATCAAAGAAAGGTTTAAGGCTCAAAAAGGCTTACTAGTGATTTATGAAAAGGGTGGGCTTCAAAAGAGAGGCTATAAAGAGAAATGGCAAGTCCTAAGTACCCTTATTTAGATTTTATGCATTCAATTTCATCAAAGGCGTACACACAGACATGCATAGCAACGCAAGTTCTAGAAAAACCAACTAGTCGAGACATCACACATTCAAGAAAATGGAGCAAAATACTCAATATATGCTCATAGGCTCAAATCTCACCAACAAAAGGTAATGAGTGTTAATTCCATGTGTCTTCTATCACATAATCATCAAGTAATATTCATCATCATGTAGCATCAAGGGCTCAAACAAAACAAGTGTATGGACACAAGAAAAGAGTTGTTCTACTGAATTGGCATAGATGAATTAAAAATGACCACAAGAGAAATAACAATCAAGACTCAACACCATTAAACAAACCTCAGAACTCAAAACTCTGACAAACACTCTTGGCCACATTTCAAATATTATGAAGTAATGCTAGGCAAAGAGACTCACGAAATTTTATTCAGGTGGCAGCTCTCATTGTGCATGAATAATCTTCTATTTCTCAAACATCTGTCAGACTTCCCATTAAAGCTGCTCACGGTCCAAGTTGCTGTGGAAAAAGTTCCAGGTCTCTAATGGCATGGCCATGTCATTTAAATACCAACACCACCAGTCCCAGTGTTGGAACAAAATTCCTACAACAGAGAAGAAGTATCAGCAACAGAAACAAAACAAAGTCTAACAAAAATAAAAAAATAAAATAAAATAATAATAAAAAAAGAATAAAAATGAAAATTGGGTTGCCTCCCAAAAAGCGCCTTTTTTTATTGTCGTTGGCTCGACACGAAGCTCTCGATTTATTCAGAATAAACGGGGTCCTCGAGACCCATTCTTTCTTCATGCTCGGGCTGAAAGTTCTCGTGATACGGTTTAAGTCGATGTCCGTTGACTATGAAACATTTCAAGCTCGACGGACTCTGAATCTCAATTGCCCCATGCGTACAGACCTTGTTGACTTCAAAAGGTCCTTTCCATCTCGTTCGTAGCTTTCCTAGAAACAGCCGAAGACGGGGCTGGTATAAGAGAACTTTTTTCCCTACCATGAATTGCTTTCTCGAAATCAACTTATCATGAAAAGTCTTCGTCTTCTCTTTGTAGATCTCGGCACTCTCATAGGCATCGTTTCTCATCTCTTCCGATTCTTGAATTTGTAGTTTCCTATGCTCACCTCTTGCACTCATGTCCAGAAGCTTCAGGACATCAGCTTTCATGACTTCCAACACCATTGGTTTCAAGCGGTGCTGGGGTTGATGAACAGGTTCAACTTCTATTTCCCATAAAATGTGATGCGTGCAAATTGAGGGGTTTATTCCCTTTATGTCCGAGATAATCCACTCCAACGCTTGCTTGTGTGACTGGAGAACTTTCACGAGCTCGTCTTCTTGAGTGTTGGTAAACTTACTCGAAATGATCACTGGAAATGTGCTCTCTTCTCCTAGGAATATGTACTTGACGTGGTCGGGCAAGGGCTTCAGTTCTTTGACGAGTGTCTGCAAAATAGAGGGAGGGGATTTTTCGTTAGTATCAAAAGAGCTAATACCAATAAACTCACCTTTACCATTGGTCTGTAAGCCATCATCCATGATCACGTTCTTGTCCGATTCATTGGCTTGACCTGGGATAATGCTAGGTAATGAGTTGTCTGCTAAAGTCCTGATGGTGTCACCCACGGTATTATCCTCTGAAAGGGAAAAAATTTCCTGAGCCAAATCATCAACCAAGTCAACAGATAGTACGGATTCTTCATCACCAGAATACTTCATAGAATTATATATATCAAATTTAATTAATTGATCATCAGATTCCATGCTAAGAATTCCATTATGCACATCAATCATGGTCTTAGACGTTTTTAGAAAAGGTCTTCCAAGTAAAATAGGAGTAACAACATTGTTATTCTCCATATCGAGAACATAAAAATCCGCTGGAAAAACCAAGTCTTTAACTTGCACAAGAACGTCCTCGACCAAACCCTTCGGAAACGCATTGGACCTGTCCGCCAATTGAATGACTACCCCAATTGGACTTAAAGGTCTGAGCTTCAAAGAACTATAAATTGCATATGGCATTACGTTAATAGAAGCTCCCAAGTCTAACATAGCTCTTTCTAAATGCATTCCACCAATGACACAAGGAATTGAGAACATACCTGGGTCCTTGCATTTCGTGGGAAGTTTCCGTTGTAAAAACAGCAGAGACATTCTCACTTACCTTAACTTTCTCGTGGCGTTTGAGTTGCTGTTTTCGCTTAACGGTGCACAACTCCTTCAAAAATTTTGCATAGCGAGGCACTTGCTTGATGGCATCTAGCAACGGGATGTTCACCTCGCATCTTCGAAACGTCTCATAAATATCTCGGATAGGCCCGTCTTTCTCATGTCGGACCCATGCCTGTGGGAAGGGTGGTTCAGGTTTGTACTCGGAATAGGTCGGCTTCTTCTTTGCCTTATCGCTTTCTTCTTCAGCTCCCAGGTCAGTTTTTGTCCTCAGTTTAGTTTTCATCTCCAGATCAGTTTCACTATGAACATGGTCAGCGACATGGCCATGTTGGTTATCCAAACCTGCTGCTTCAAACTGCTGTGCGTGTGAATTTTTCTTTATCTGCTCCAACTCTTGGCCACTTATTAAAATCATGGAACTCACATTCTTAGGGTTAACCTCAGGTTGAGAAGGGAGTTTTCCACTAACTTGTGCCTCCAACCGATTCACAGAGGTCGCGAGCTGGCTTACTTGAGTTTCAAGGGTCTGGATGCTCACCTTGGTTTCTTTTTGAAATTGGAGAGTACTGGAGGCTAGTTGCTTCACGATATCTTCCAAAGAGGTGCCAGAATCAGAGTTGGGGGGTTGTTCGGGTGGTGCTTGTCAGCGAAATAATTGAGGGGGATGTTGCTGGAAACTCCCGCCATGGTTCGGGCCAGGCTGTTGGGAAAACGAGTTCCCGTACCTCAAATTTGGGTGATCGCGCCAACCCGGATTGTATGTACTTGAGAATGGATCATATTGCTGCTTCCTGGGAAAGTTTCTATTTGTACCGACCGCATTTGCATGTGCCTCGATCTCATTTTCAATCACGGGACAAGAGTCGGTATCATGATCGGTGGTAGCACAAATTCGACAAGGCTTCACGGGCTTGGTTCCTCCAGTAGCTAATTGTTTCACCAAAGTAGTCAGTTCCATTAGCTTTTCCTCTACAACAGAGTTATTTGCTCCCGTCCCCGTTTTAAGTGTCACATCGTTACGGGTGCCAAATTGCTGCGAGTTTGCCGCCATGGTGGCAATTATACGACTCGCTTCGGCCGGTGTTTTATCGACAAGAGCTCCGCCACTTGCAGCATCAACCATGTTCCTGTCCATCAATGCCAGGCCCTCGTAAAAATATTGGATAAGTAGTTGCTCGCTAATTTGATGTTGCGGGCAGCTCGCGCACAATTTCTTGAAACGCTCCCAATACTCGTACAAGTTCTCTCCATGTAATTGCCGCACTCCGCATATCTCCTTACGTATGTTGGCAGCTCGGGATGCCGGAAAGTATCTCTCCAGGAAAAGTCGTTCCATTACGTCCCATGTTTCAATCGAGCCCGACGGAAGGTAGTAAAGCCAATCCTTAGCCGCATCCTTCAACGAAAAAGGGAAGGCTCGCAACTTGATTTGTTCTTCTGTGATACCCGTTGGCTTCATGCTTGTGCAAACCAAGTGGAGCTCCTTCAAGTGCTTGTATGGGTCCTCACCTGCATGACCATAAAACGAAGGTAAATAATGAATTAGCCCAGATTTCAATTCAAAAGTAATGTTATCATCTATAGCAGGGAAAGAAATGCAAAGGGGCTGAATATCCAAATTAGGAGCTGCCAGCTCCTTCAATGTTCTATTCGCATTCGCCATCTGGACCACGTCCAAGTCCTTTTCTTCAAAGTCCTCTTCCGAATCACTGTTAATCTCGAATAAGCTGGTAAGTGTCCCCTCGTCTATAGGGGCTGCCCTCCGCCTTGCTTCTTTTCTCAACCTCTTAGCTGTTTTCTCAATTTCTAGGTCGAATTGAATATCTTCGGGAACACTCGAACGCGTCCCGAGCATCAACTGCCAAGAAAATAAAAATCAAACTAACCAAGCTGTTAGAGAATTAGAAGATAGCAGAGAAAAGACAAGAGAACTAAAAATAATAATAATAATAATAATAATATTAATAATAATATCACACAAGCAAAGATTTAATTAAAATAATTCCCCGGCAACGGCGCCAAAATTTGGTCGTGCTGTCGTAGGCACCCAAATTAACCTTACTTAACAATATGTAGTAGCGTGAGCAAGGATCGTATCCACGGGGAATGATTTAATCAAATGACTTTAATTATGTGATTAAAATGGGGGAGAATTGGTTTTTAATCCTAATTATCTAATTAACAAGAAAATAAAGAAAGCAATAGTTAACAATTCTTGAACAAGAGATTCGCAAGCAACAAGATGAAGATGAAAAATATTACCAAAGTGCTCCGGTTGAACTGATTTCCACCCCGAATTATTCTACTGATCCTCGATGCAAATATTATCAATTCATAAATACGTAGATGCCGTTGAATGATGAATTCTGACTCCTAAATTGGCTATGCAAAATAAATCCTTCTACACAACCCTTATTACTAAGCAATTCCCAACATCGTGTAAAATTATCCTAGCAATAGCATTAAGAAGTAGAGCCCGACAACACAAGCAACAAATAACTAATCCGTTAAATGCTAACTTGTATAATTATTTTGCCTAAGAATGATAACGCCTAAATCCGGTCAATCACCACACTTAGATGCTTCTTACGATAGATAAATTATCTAAATCCGACTCAATATCTACCAAGCAATAGATTAAGTGCACAAGACAATAGTTGATCAGGCTATGATCCTAACACAAAATCATAAGCATAAACACACAAAACAATTAATACGAAATATGAATTAATAAATAAAAACTAATTAGATCTCACAGTATTAAGTTCGGGGTTTCAATCGTGTTCAACCGAAAGAAAAGAGAATTAGCTGCGCAGGGCTTCCATGATCCAAGAGAAAAGAAAAAGAAAAATAGTGAAGAAAAGAGAGGAGAGAGTTAATGTTCGTGAAGATCCTTTCTGTTGCTCCTTGCGGCTGTTGTACGTGCAGTCGTTTTCTTCAAAATCTGATCTGCTTCCTTTTAATTACGGCTGGACTCTTATTATTGCTATTGGGCTTAGTGTGAACAGGCCCATGTTAAGAACTGATACGTTGTGCACCTCCGTGTATACTGACATGGCCATGTTCTACAAATATCAGCGGTGCCATGTTGGTTATATGTGCACCTAGTCGAGCTCATACGATCTAACTGCATCAAAATATCAACAATGGTAGATTCTACTCAAAGACATATTATAAAGTCGAAAACACGTCACTTAAGCACAAATATCCAATACAAACTCACTATTTTACTATAATAGAAACACATATTTTCGACTTATCAAGGTGTAGGGGAGAGAACCCTACCAAATTTAAGAATCGTAGGACCCGATTTGATTGGTCCATCATGATTCACATAAGATCTTCAAGGAGGTATGCGAGCAATATGCGGCAATTCGCATACCCCATCTAAGACACGTTGTCCCAAGATCCTCTAGAAGACATGTGATTTATTACCAAGAATTAAGATTTGACATTTGGCAATATTTGATTGGTCAAAATTTAAAATATTAAAATATCAATTAATTAACTATTTAAATTTAGGAATTAAATATATGAAAATTCCTAAAATATAAATAGAAAATATGACTTGATTTTTAATAAATTAATTTCCATGTGGCCCCATTTGATTGGCCACAAATTTTATGCATTTACAAATGCTCCCTCGAGACTTGTTCACGGACAACGTGTCTTGGAGTGAATGAGTCACAAAATCTTTTGTTAATACGAAAGGCCCAATTATTCTAACCATGTAATTGGAGTCTTGAAGTTCAATATTTGAGGCCCATTCGCATGCTAGTAATCCAAGATGGTGAAATTAAATTGTGGGCCGCACCAATGAATGGCCTATGCAAATTAGTTGACTTTGGACAATTATTTTAACTTTAGGCCCAAATCAACAAACATTTATAGGAATTGCCATCTTCTTGCACTAAGACTAAATCCCCTCAGTTTTATTTCCTCCCAAGCACACAAGATATGCACGTGTGCCAATTAATTATTTTCTTTCCACACAAACAAATTTCACGGCTATCACAAGAAATTTGTTGCCAAAATATTTGACAGTAGCAAATAAATTCTTCAATCCCTCACCCCGAAGTCTATACTTATATAAAAGGGGATCCTATTTACTACATTTAGTATCAAAAAAAGTCAACATCATTAAATACCATTACTATTTCGGTATTAAAATATTTTATAATCATTATAAAATATTTTGAGGAAGACAATTTATGAATTCACTTATCGTAATAATTCAGTTTTATTAGGTATTGATTGGGCACATTATAATCAGATTTTTTATTATTACACATAGATTAATCGTAAAATACTAATTTTATATATATAATCGATAGGATTTTTTATTATTACACATAGATTATATTTTTAATTCATATTGCATTCAGATTTATTAGGTAATGATCTAAACATATAATGATTATATATAATTTAGGGTTACATTTATATAGATCACTCATTCATATTTTTTATAATCATTATATTTTTAATCTGAAATTTTACGTACTAAAATTTACGAAATAAATTTATAAATTTTACATTTTTCAGAATGAATTCATACGAAAATTTAGCCCAAATTTACGTGTGGTTTTGAAGTGAAACTTTGAAATTCAAATCTCTTCTAAGTTTAGTTACAAGAAAATCGGGCTGCATTCAACACTTGGACCAATTTAAAAATTATTCTTTAAATGAAGGAATTTATAGATAATTGTTATCTCTACTCAATCACATGATTATTTTCAATATAAAAAGAGACAGATTACAAATTAGTGAATCATATATTACCTAATTCAATATCTTAACATTAAGGAGTAAATCCATAGTATTATGTAAATCCGTATCTCATATTATATATCATTAAGAATATATTATATTTATATTATCAAATCATAAAAAGATATTAAACCCATATTGTAAAAGAAATAATTCATATAATTTTATAACAATTCTACTACACTATTTAACAGTATTCATTTTTATTATATAATAAAATAATAATTAAATATTATATAGTGAACAACAATAAGTAAAACTATTACTTTCTCTTATACCAAGGGATAAATATACATGCTAAAATTAAATTTTTATTAGTATAAATGTTTTAGTGAGATAATATATTAATAATTTTACAAGCTAGCCCTAACATGCTCATATTTAATGTTCTGGCTAAAAGGTTAAAATATGTGAAAAAAAACTTATAATAATCTTATTATTTTTAGACTTAACGTTGATTAAAAGAGATAGAAAATAAATAATAACCCTATTATTTTGTAGACTTAAACGGACAAGGGTATAAAAATAACACATTTAATATCTCTGTTCTGTACATCGCACGGTTTACGTACTAGTCCATAAGTAATGGGCAATTGGGCATCAACCTTTCCAAAGTTAGAGATTATTTACCAAACAACAAAATTTAAAGGCCTTAATCATAATCTTAACTTCCAAAATATTGTGGCCAATTTTCAACAAAAACGCGAGACAACATCCCACTCTCTACTCTGTTTGCTTTTCTCATCAAATTTTCTTTTCTTTGTCACCCAATGAATCCTTTCCATCAGAGGATCCAAGTATAGATTTCTGTATCTATAAATAGGCCTCCTCAGGCTGTTATTCTTTCCCCTCTGTACTGATATGCACATTCGTCCTTTGGCTGCATTTTTTTTTTTTTTTTTCGTTTGCT